>JAVQJG010151018.1:0-117340 GCA_036024015.1 Craterocephalus amniculus
CATCGACAAATTTGCGTGTGTTATATAATTGATGTATTTATATTTTATATCTTGATGTGCGCCTCTATATATATATATATATATATATATATATATATATATATATATATATATATATATAAACAGAATATATATATACACACACATATGTATTTGTGCCGGTCACTCAAGTCAGAATAAACTGTAATGAATCCATGTAGATTTACGCTAAAGTTAAAGAGCTGTACTAAGTAAATTATATCTCTACATTTTCAAATGATTGAATCTATGCATTGTAATCATTAAATCTATGTTGCTATTCTTATATTGTCCTTACGTTTTCCTTGAACTTTCAACAGATATTTTATTGTAAAATAGAGTTGTAAAATGCTATGGTGGTGTTATTGTCAAAACTCTATGTTTTACATAGTTATATGGGGGAAAAAATGAAGTTTATTTAGAAAATAGATGATGCAGTGATTCATGTGCTAAGCTTTTGTTAACAGACAATGTTCTTTTTCTTGTATTCAGCTACGGTTTTTAGAAAATAACAAAAAAAATAAATAAATTACTAAAACAAGATGTAAAGATAAATTACATTTTTAAAATGAAAATATATTTATTCATCAGAGAAGTCCTGCTCATCATGCAGATTTTGGACCAATTTAGATATTGCACTTTTACTTGCATTTTATAACAAAGGGCTCCTCATAAGAAGAGGAAGACTTCCCATTGATAGAAATCTGTTACATTGACCTGGAATAAATTGGATTTTTGATGTGTGATTTACAATCAATAAGAATATGTAATTTGTTCATTAATGTTTTAAAGCCTAAATAAATGTACTTCTGTGTAAAAGTTGTGTTAAGAGTTTCTATCAGTTTCCATGAGATTGCATGCATAATTCATATGAAGAATCTTGCTTTGGTTTGCGAGCAGACAGTCAATATCCTTGAAGAAAAAACCATGAGATAAGTTTTTAAAAGCTCCACAAGCTGAACCCTAACAATCTACATTACTGTATTTTTGTTACATACAGTAGAGTTTAGTCACTGATTACAGAACAACAGCTACCTTCTTTGTCACCGTGTCTTATTATCTCAATGTCTCAGTCCCTTTGCACCACTGTATTGGTCTTTATAGTGCATTTCAGCTCTTAAAAGTGGCAGGTGGTTTAATAACTAACTGTTACAGGATATCAAATAATGTTGCATTGACAAGGTTATCCTTAAAGAAGTTAGTTGTCTTTTACATGAAAAACCTGTAACCTGAACATCAAAATGAGTAGAAGTAGTAGTTCAAGAGGATAAAAGATCCCAGAAGTGAAAAGAATTAAGCCAAAGCCTTGTCTCATTTCTTCCCTATAATGACTCCTTCTGGCTTTTTCTTACAACCACATTCCGCACCATGCACCCCCTACCACTGAACCCAATAACCCCAGACTGCAAACTGCACAGCCTCTCTGGCCCCACCGTCTTTGACTTTGACTTGTGAATGAAAGATAACCTTTAACAACACAAGCCAGGGGGACAAGTCTTATAAAACACCCCGACTAAGAGGGGAAAAAATCTTTATTCTAACATCTACTCTTCTAGTTTCTGTTTTAATTCTTCTGCCTAAGCACAGGAGACAGAAGCTTGACAAACCATCACGTTCGACCTGCGTAAGTCAGTTTCGTCACTTGTATTCTGAGAAGAACCCAGCTTAGCTGGAGAGGTGGCGAACTGAACGCTTCACCTCCCCTTTTGTCTGGGAAATAATATAGGGTTTGTATGTCTTTATAGTGCGATGCAATGTGGGCCAAGTTTTAGTGTCAGAGCAAAGTGGGAGGGAGGTTGGGAGCAGAGAGAATGCTTGTGAGCACATAGCTGAGGAATGTGGGCGTGGACTCCTGCCAAAGGCATATGTGATCCTTATACTCCCCAGGGTGCCAAAAGACAAAATGTGGTTGGGGCCGTGTCAGGACACAGATGAAGTGTGGAGACGCGGTAATAGGCCATTGAGTTCACACACTTGTTGTTCCCTGTGTGTTTTCACATTTGGTTCCAACTCGTATTTCCATGTGCCCCATCTCTGAACTGAAAGGAAATAAAACAGCACTTTTGAATTAGACTCAATGTGGCCAATGGAGAGATTTGTCCAACTTGGTTTAGATCACCATCCATCCATTTTCTGTACCGCTTAATCCAATTGGGTCGCGGGTGTGGTGGAGCCTGGCGAGAGGTTACAACCGGCGAGAGGTTACACCCTTGCCAGGTCGCCAGTCTGTCTCAGGTCCAACATGGAGAGACAGACAACCACTCACACACTCACTCACTCACTCCTAGGGAGAATCTAGAGTGCCCGGTGAGAACCCACGCATACACAGGGAGAGAACATGCAAACTCCACACAGGAAGGCCACAGTGTCAAACCCCTCCTCAGCCAGAATCAGACCCCCCTACTCGAACTCGAACTACTCGAACTTGGGACTAGAACCTGCGGCCTTCTCACTGTGAGGCCGCAGTGCTAACCACTACACCACCGTGCAGCCGGTTTAGATCACACATACTGGAAATGTGATTAAATCATTCTTGACTTCTGAATCTGGTCTTAACAGGTTCAAAAGTAAACACAACAACACAAAACATCTTTTCAGCTAACTGTTTCTACTGTACTTCATCACACTTATCTTTTCCAGGTATCACGCAGGCCTGAGCATGCAGGTGTGTGCGCTTGAGGTGTGTCCTCAGGGCTCCATAGGGGGACATAAATGAGTCTCACAGAGACGCTGGGCTCAAAAGACTTGTAACCAGCGAAGTGCCAGTGTGGATGGGGCTGCCAGCATCAGAGGAGCCTCCCTGCTCCTTTGTAAAAATTCACATCAACATTTGTCTTTGCAAGTTTGACAAAGGAAAACCTGTACCTAAGCGATCACCTCCAGCCTACTTCCAGACAACTGTGGCCATGGATGAATTGAAAAAATACAGAAGGCGGTTTAACAAGACAGCAGGGCCTCATAACGTCATGTAAAGTTTTAAAAGATTACATGGAGAGATGCACAGTTCACTCCAAAGCAGGTTATTGCTTAAGTGTCTTTTAAAGTTATTAAAAAAAAAACCCAAGTAAGTGTTTCATCTTTAAAGAAGGACTACTGAACTTTAAACCACTTCCAAGGTAAAGGCTCATCTATGCTCTTGCAGAGCCATCTGACCGCATCCTGGTCGGACTTCCTTATTGTTTTGTTTTTTAAACTTGCCCAGCATCACAGCAAGCAGAATGATGGTCTGGCTGCTGGTCTGTGCCGAGCAAATTTGCTTTGTCACAAGGCACTTTCTGGGTGTCAAAGCTCCTCTTGGTAGTCTGACTTCTGTTTTCATTTACCCATTTTGAATAATGGTTCATTTCTGCATTTACATGATAATTCTGGACCTGACCAGAAGGAACAGATGCAATACAGCCACGGACTCTAGACAACCTGTTGCACCTGTACAAAAGCACAACAAAAAACCTCCAACAGCCCAAAGCCAACCACTGTCAGGAGCACCAATGAGAGATGATCAAGCTAAAGGAAACCACATAGAGTACCTAAACTACAACCACAGTAGAATAAACACACAAAGAGGCCTAACTGAGAGTATCCATTAGTAAATAAAGCTAGAGGGTAACTCGGTGACATGCATGCAGAATATACGGAGCAAAGTGGGTTCATTCTGCAGTGTTTGCTGTGTAGCTGAATGCCATAACATAAAGAGGTGAACACTAAACTGCACCACCAGTCTGTGGATGTATTGCCATGCCGACATAAAGAACACATGCAGCTTACATCCTACATGTGCTCTGAACTCTGTCCGGTCAGTAAAAGTCAGTGTGACATTGACTCTTTTCTCATCTCTTGCTCTATCCCTTTCTCTTTTTTTTCCTCTGTTACTCTGAAAATGAATTCGGCTCAGTGTTCGTTCAAAATGGCCTGGACGGTGATGTCCTGCTGCTGGCGTGTGACATGGGGCATGAAACAAAACCCAGCTGTAATGTGATGTTCCAGGCTGGAACAGAAAGTTGTGAAATGCGTTTCCTCAGCCTCAGGATGCTGCTGGCTGATGACGGCTCCAGGGATGTACAGAAACACACATTTAAGGTCAGAACGTTACATAGCATTACTAACAGCTCATTTTGTGGTTAAGGTCTCCTAAGGGTCTTCTGTGTCTCAAGCCTCTTTTGATGAGAATAGTGAAGTTAGCAGTTACATGAGTATCTATAGTTACCCACATGACAAGCCCTTGGTTAATCTAAAGTTAGTAACAAAGTAATGACAGTGAAATGGTCAAAATCTGAAACAGCAAGGGGACAAAAAACTCTTTCTTTTGGTGTTAGGTACCTAAACCAGTTGGTAGAGATGGTTCTGACAGGTTTATTACAACAATTCTTTACTTAGATTCAAACTAGTTAAAAATGTACTTGACAAATAGTAGAGCAGGACCTCAAAGGGTTAATCCTTTTCAGGCTACTTTTGGTCTACCATTTCGTGTCTTAATTCTCTTTTGTTTACTCCAAATGTTCCCCGAGTAAGGCCACTTAATGCAGCGGCTCATACAGGTGCCCTGCTGATAAGCCCAAATACTTCACTGCTAGCATATTAAACTCTCTGGCCCTGAAATAAAGCTTTGCGTCACAGAAGTCCCACACATATCTCATGCAGCCACTGTAGATAATCATACGGCATCATGAGATTTAAAGCTTGAACCTAGCCGTCTCTTCCTTGGGACGGACACAATCTGATTGAAACCAAAGTCTTCGGGAGTGAAAAAGAGAAGCAGAGGGCTAAACTTAGAAAAAGTCAGAGAGAGCAAAAGAGAAACAGATGTAGGTTGACTGCTGGGTAAGTAGAGAGGAGACAGCCATGCTTGGGGGTGTGATTTGTGTCCCAGCTTGACCTCTCCTGCAGCACAGATAAGACACCCAACAAGCATGACACGCGTACGCTAATCTGATTGTTTCCCTGACTCCTTCTCGTTTTATCTTTACAGTTTCTGACCACGGTGCCCACCCTCGCCGTTCTTCACTTTGTAATTTATGTATCGCTGGAACCGATTAGCCCCATATGACTCTAGATTCCAGGTTAGTTACATTCCACATCAGTCTTTGCTCCTTGCTGCCTTTGTACTGTGACACGCTCTTTCTCAAGAAGCCCCCGCTAACTACCTCTGACATTATTTCAGTTTCTACCATCACAGCGCTGGATATATCCCAGAGAGCTTTATTTATGTCGCGTGATGCAAGCAGTGTTGGGTAATGGAGCCAGACGGAGGAGAGTCTGCGAGTGTGTCGAAGCCGGCCCACTGACATCTCATGTGAGGTTTGTTGAAGGAGTTTTCTGTTTCCCTGTCAAACTGGTGCTCTGAGGACAGCACAAAAGTGAATTTGAAGGACTCATTTTTGATGGATTGCAGATTGAATTTGACAGCCTGTGAATATCCTACGACTAACGCGGCATTGCACAGAAACAATAAGAGCCCTTTTCTGCAGCTATACCACAGGCAATGGTTACTAAAGTCTGTCTTTGTGTTGCTCAAAGCTGTTACTACATGCAATGGGAGTCTATTTGTGGCTGTTAACTCAGCCTGCCGATGGCTCGCCCACAGCCATATTCCATGATTTATAAGAAAAATGCCCCTATCCACCCAGCCTGGGTTTGTGGTTAGCTGTGACTGGCACGCGACTCGTGGTATTTCCTCCAGAATGATAGTAAGAGAGTCACACACTGGCACTCTGAAGGATAAACAAGACCTTGAAAGGCACACAGGATGTAAACACCAAAGTTTCTATGGCAAATGTACAAGACAACAAAGAGGAAAAGAAGAAGCAAGATGAAAAAAAGAAAGTATAACATAAACAGAGGGAAGAAAGAATGACTGGCTGGTTTTTTCATGAAACGCCAAAATAAATCGCTATGACGCATAAAGTTGTGGAAATGGAAAAAGATGGTGAAAGGAAGAAAAATTGGATTAAGATCATTGAAATTAATTTAAAGTTTGCAAAGAAAAAGGAATTCAGCAACAAAAAAACATATTTTAAGGGATCTTTAGGGAAAAATGAATGCTTTTGTAGTTTTTCCATTACCAACTTTAAATGGATCACACATTTCCCAGTCAAAATTGACAGATTGCAGCAGATAACAGATCAGGCACATTCTAACTACATATGAAAACATTTTATGAATTTTTTTTTTCAACCTAAAAGTTCAACATTTTGTGGTCGGTCTAACACTGAATGTAAAAGAAAATTTCATCTCATGCGAAAGCAGCAATGAAATTATGATGTTTGCTGGACAATTTACAAACACCCCCATAAAATGCAAAAACCACAGAAACCTGAAACTGTACCTTGCGGGATTCTAACTGTGGTTATTTGAGCTTAATTGTTGTTGGAGCAACAGCACTCATTTGCATGTTCAAGTCACAACTTAATTCCTTCAAACCCACAGAGAAAGTCGGCTCTTTGTGGATGGAGCTGCCTCAGGGTGTTTTCAAGCCTGACAAAAAATGGGTTTGCGGTTCCCTGGTTTTCCATTGAGAGATGTTCATCTTTACCAACGTTTTGAATAGCTACTGTTGGCTATAAATCACATCTTCATGGATTTGTTAATATCCCAATTTCACACTCTTCATAGATGAGTTGCCTCCAGTTTTATATGTGAAGGATTATATCCTAGAATGGATCACTGGTTTGGTTTACTGTCTTTGCCATAAGTCATGAGTTTCAGTGGCAGGAGACAGGGATGAGGTCTCCTGCTGCAGCAGCTCCCTGACCCAGTGATGAAATTATTCATGCAAGTGTTTAATTCCACGTCCTCTTTACTCATCTGTGTCATAACGTGTTTCAGGCTTGTTTACGTTTTATCCAGGAACATATCGTTTACCTGAGCGCCGGCTAATCGTATGCATTCAGGGTACATGTGGGCGAGGACCAAGTATCAGCAGGACATTTGAAAACAACACCATCAACAGTGCTCAGCTGACAGACCGATTGCTGATCCTAACAAAGCAGCATGTGCGTTTGGAAAAATCTGGCACTCAGCTGAAGGTGGAGGCAGTCCTTTTCTTTGTTCTGACCACAGGATTGATCTCATTGCTGTTGTGGTTAAAAATTTGTCTTCTGGTAAAAGGAAACAATATCTAATTTGTGGTCGAGGATGTAGTTCAGCTTCTGGACCCTACCTCTAAAAAACATTTGACTAGTATTTTAACTCTTTCATGCATATGTCCACTATTGTGGATGCCTATTTGACAGGAGTGTTCCAGTATATTCATGGGTGAGGATGGAAAATTTGTGATTTTCCCACTTCAGGAGACATCAGTGAGTCATGCAGTAGACTGTCACTTAGTGTAGGATAAATATTTATACATGTACATACATACATTGTAATAACCAAACTTTCTTTTGTAATTAACAGGAAAAGAAAACAATATAGCCATATTTATAGAATATTCATATTATAGAAACATGAAAAGCATATTTAGTTAATGATTTTGAAAAATATATAAAAATACACCAAGTAAATAAAATGTAAAATATGATTAGGAAATTTTAAAAAAGCATCAGTGTATATGTCTATGGAAGTGAATTACTGTGTGCAAAAAAATGTGACTCTGTTTCCTCATAATTGATTAATGAAAGGGTTAAGTACACAAGCCTAGTAAAGTTTTTCCAAGCTGCAGTATTTCTTACTTGGTCTTGACTTTGTATTAGAAACACTGTTGTACTTAAAAGTCACCAGTTTATTCAAGCCCTGTAATCCCTTTTTCTTTTTTTTTCCCTGAAAGATTTTATAACTTATTTATTTATTCATTTTTTACACATGTAAACATTGAACTACAATGTAACTCTGTTTAAATAAAAGGACTATAAAATCAGTGGATTTACAAAACAGAACCATATTATTGTAATACATGTCCTGAAACAAGCGAATACTTCTTCATCTCTACTTGATTTACCCTTTCTAAGCAAATCAAACTTCTTACCAGTTGACAGTTTGACATATGCAACAAACTGCGTTTTTCTTTCTGTATTTTTCTTATTTTTAAGAAGATTTTCTCCAAACTTTTTTGTTATGTGATAAAAAAAAAAAAACATCTATGAGAAATTTAACTATGCCCTCATCTGGGTATTACTAATAAACACTACATTTTGCTGACTAAGGCTGTTTCCTCTGTTGCTTTTTATGGGCATCATCCTTCACCATAAGGGGATCAGCAGTGGCTCTGACAAAAAATGTAAAATATTTGGTAGATCAGTCATAGACTTCTTCCGTTTGCATGTCAAAATGCATGCTATGATAGCAAAAACACTATGTGAAGCAGTGAATGGGAAAATACAAAAAGAAAAGGAAAAAAGATGAACAAGAACATTCTTATTCTAATGCTGATTTTCCATTCCTGTTACTGGTACTCGCCAACCCTTTTTCTACAAGTATTTTAAAGTAACTTTCATGCTTTAAGGGGATCTAAAGAGAATCATTTGAGTGAACTGTCGATGATAAGCTTAACTCTGACAGGTTAAAGTCTGTCTACTTGTCAACAGACACAATAGATCCAAATATTCTCAAAGTCTTTTCACTATTGCCTTTAATAATGAGGTTAAACCTCTGTGGCTGACCAGATGCATGTGCACTGAGATACTCCGTTATTGACTTTGAGAGTTCAGGGAGGGGCTCTGTGTCAATAAGCTGGCCTGCCCCATGCTGGCCACTCCATATGGAGGCCTGGTTGTAATTCGAGGGACTGGCTGGGGCATAGTGCCAGGGAATTAGAGAGGCGGGTGGCAGGAGACATTTTAATTTGTGCTGCCATGTGCAAAGGCATGCACCTCTAGCCTGGGTCGGTTCTTGTGATTAGACCAGCCAGCGTATTCCAGGAAGAGGGAGAGGGGAGCAGCAAAACATGTGGCAATGAAACAAGACCCAGGAAATGCTATTGATTGCTTAACATGAAGTATTTTAATATAATGACGTGACTTGGTCTTAGAGCAACATCCTAACTCCATCAAAACAAAAATATTATCATTATCATCAGGCTGTTTGTTTACATCCTGTGTTCACTAGATTTCAGCTTCATTATGGATCATTTCATCACTTCTCTCTTCTATAATCAAACACACTGGATTGATGTCAATGACCTATGTCTCTTCTACAAGTACAAACCTCCGGTGGAGAAATGTGCCTATCTCCGCCTATCTCTGTTAGCTGGTTAGTTCAGGGCTAGCTTGATTAGCTCATTGCTACAGACAGCTCAGACTCTAATGGGTGTCAATCATCTGTCCCCCTGCTCACAGCCCCCCTCTCAGTGCCACCTCTTCATTTTTGTATTATGATGAGACTCATGACGGTGCAACAACGGGAACCCCCAAATGAGCCTAAATTCAGCTCATGCACATGAAGATTTGGACGCTAACTTTGGTTGGTCCCCCCTTTTGCATCATCACAGTGTTTTATTGGATGGTTTGTACTTGAGGTACTTGGAAGTTATAATCTTCTTAATTTGCCACTAGCTGGTGGCAACATTGTTAACAACTTGATGATGCTTTGAAATGTTGCATCTTTGCTTCTCTTTATCTCATTTAAGTCCACTGGAAGTAACACAGGTTAGAAGAACACCATATTTCTTCAGGCATGTCTTCCTCTGGAAAAATAACATCTACTCCACATCCTGCAGGAAAACATTCATTGCAGGACAAAGGATCCTGTCATAGTTGTTTAGTTTAATGTTTCTGCTCTCGACTGTTTGGCTATTCATCAGCATGAAGTTTATGATTCCTCTAACATCACAGACGATATGGCATCCGTGTACCAGTGTCCCTGATGTGCCTGAGGCTGATTTGCTCATCGTGAAGAAGCAACTGGTGTAATTCTGAGTACAGATTTAGCCCAGTGGGACGTGCTGCCGTCTCTCCAGGGTCTTACCTTGACATCTCCACGGTTACAGGCTCCCATGAAAGGAGCAGAGCAGCAAACTTACAAGCCACTGAAGATGATGAGCTCTTCATTAACACAATTTCTAAAAACTAAATACTTCTCCTTTTTCAGGAACACAAAACTAATTCCATCCATAAATATATAAAGCAATGCTCTTTCTCAGTTTGAAACTGCTAAATATTGCCTGTAAATCAAATGAATGCACATAAGATACTTGACTTTGTCCAATAGTTTGAGCTGTGATTTACGTTTCATAATCCTGCCAGGCCACTGGAAACTGACTGAACTCACAGGAGGTTTGTTGGGTTTAAATCCATGAAAATGTGTATTTCCTACGGGATTGGATTAAAAGATATGAAGTATTTCAGGAAAGCTTGGGTGCAAAGAGTGACCTCGGTCCATTAGTTTCTAGGGAAGAGGGTAGCAATTACCGCTCTAAGTCCCGCAGGATGGCAGTGGCAACGCTAAAGGGCCTTGTTAGGTGTGCGACACACTGTATAAAAACTCACTGAGAGACTGTTGTGTGAATGTACTTCTTTCAGGTGTAAAAAAGTTTTAACCACAGTCAGTTTAGAATAATTGAGGAGAGAGAAACTTATACTTAGTCATGATGCTATGATGAATTAAACTGAGGACGAAATAAGAAATATAGAGAGCTTTTATCCGAGGCCTACAGTTGTGATAGTTAGAGTGTGACCACTGACTGGGAAGCCTCTTTTTTTCCTTCTCTTTTGCTCAACTGTGTGAGCGTGCACGGAATACAAAGAATACCTCCTTTACTCAGGCAAAATTAATAATTAAGTCTTGTGTTACTGAAATAGTAAGTTGGATAGTTAAAAAGAGGTGCTAACAAAAGGAAGATTCTAGGCTACATTTGGAAAGGCATAAAAATCCCTACATTTTAGTCATGCAGACTCATCGTGTGACACAGTAGAAAAATTAACACTTTTAGTTTTATGAAATTGTGAGATGATTCATTTAAAGATGCAGCTCTATTCTATGATGACTGAGCTGCTGATAGCCTCCAAAATAATCTATGTAGCCTTTCTATCAGATGATTGTGATGTTAGAAATCATTTACACCCTTGAGCAGCATTCAAATAAGTCATTTATGTTTAATCTAAAACATTACAGGAAATATCTTGACTATTAAATCCTGATATGTTTATTTCTCATTAAATTAGAAGAATATAAGCATTATGAATATTCTATTAGTCGCCCACTTCTACATTAGTGTAACTGCTGAGACGAAAAATGTGTCCCTGTGTACGTTTTCGAGAGATGAGAGGCATGTGTCTGAGAACCGATTCAGTGTTGCTAATGACTGCCTTCCCATGAGCTTAATCAAAGATTTGTACATTTAATTGCTGTCAAGTCAGCGCTCACCACCTGCCACGGCTTGCCTCACATGTTCACCCCCTATCTGGGAGCATTTCCAGCTCCATCTATCATCCCTGGCTGAAGGCTGAGACAACACAGCCTGCTGGGCAACCTGCACTCAGCCGTCCAGCAGGGCCCAGCCAGGCCTGCACAGCATGGACCCAGAGAGCCTGCTCAGCAAGGAGGGAGGTCTGTCAGCACCTGGGCCTTACACTGAATAAAGTCAGTGAGATGGGTGTTTTTGTTTTCATCTCTCATGGAGACATTCACACAGCTACATGCAACCATGCCATGACATGGGAGCTGTGTGAGACACCTCTGCTGGCCTAACACTTACTCCAGTGCTATTGAGCTGAATGTATAACTGGTGGTCTACTTTGTCCATCAGCCCACCCTAACCCTAACCCTAGCCCATCCTAACCCTAACTCAGCCTGGGAGTGAATGTGGGCTAGATCTGTAATCAGTTGCTATTTGTTTTCCCAAAGGGCTGATGTAAAGCAACCCCAATAGCACAAATCTGTCAGGAAAGTTCACTACCGCTCACCTGTTAGTTTGTAGGGCTATTATAATATATATGACAGACCAGTAATCCCCAAAGGCTTGAGCACTCAGGGGAGCTGTAGAGCATGCAAAGTGTGCCACATTAGGCAGATTCTATTGGCAGAGGAATTACATTTCATATTCATTATCATATTTAAGGCTTACTCATGTGGCTAACATCACTTTTAATGGATGAGACAGATTTATTCTATAGATTAGTTGTTCTCTTATCCTATGGACTTTCAGATTGAGAAAGTGAGAAACTCACAATGATTTACTCATTAATTCAGTCATTTGGTTTTTGACTCACTCCTGAATCATCAGCTATTCATTCATTCAATTTTTTAACCTTGTATCTGGGTTCACCTGGTAATAGGAAACAGTGGAAACAGACGTTAAACCAGTTTCACGCATCCCACACTGCACAGAGGTGGCTCAGGTGTTACACTTAATCCAATGTTATACTCATCCTTGAAAGTTTGCTAATTATCCCACACTGGGCTGGAGGCTAGATGGAGGAAAACAGGCCTGACCTGTAGGGTGGGATTCAATTTGACTGTACGCTGGCAAGTCTGGACAAGGTTTTATGCCGCCTGACATCTCCTGAGGCTGAAGTTCTCCAGGCAAGATGTAATCCAAACCTGTTCCCAGGGGTGCCTGTGCCAATGAGCAGGTGGAAAGCTACAGCTGCCTTTTTGACTCCCTGAGCTCATTAGTGCCCACAAAATTTTCACTAAGGAGAAGATAATAGGCCTTCTGACATGACCTTATTTCCTGTGCATTCTTTCAATCAAGGTATTCTTCATATGAAGCTGGACATGATTTATCATACCTGTGTAGAAAAGGTTATAAACAGGTAAATTACTTTTAGACCTCTATTATTATTGTAATTGGTAGTAGTAAAAGTAGAAGTCTACAAAACTCATCTTTTACATTTTCCAAGCTAATCATTAGGATAAAAAAAGATTTTCCTTGTTTTTGTGACTGTATTATGGATGAAAAAGATAGAAAGCGGGGCTGTATTCTGCTCTTCTACCTGACAGGCATCTCTTTTTGGCTTGTTGTGATGGCAACAGGATGGTACAGCAACAGGGAGGCAGTTTTGGTTAAAGAGAAACATTTTAATTTAATTCTGGGTTTCGCTGGGGATGTGATAACACCTTTGCAAATTAGGACATACCTGACATTTACTGGGGGTCATAACTCTGATTATTTAAAACAGAAAAGAATAAAAAAAATTTGCTTTGACCAATTAGGTTATTTTGAATTTGCTGAGTCTAAGAGATGCTTGATTTTTCCTGTGTGAATTTTTAGCTTTGGACTGACGGATGCTGTAAAAGTCTAGCTAAAACAACATCAATAATCTGCATTATGTAACTGAGATAACTGTCTTATCATAATTTGGTCAGAAATGTGCCAGATAAATGATTTAATTACTCTCTGCTTCGGTTTTTTACTATCTGTTGCAGTTAAAAAGAAGTTAAATACTGAACGAGGGCAGCTCCTATAAAAAGAATTATATACAGTGGATGATTTATTATTGCAAAATCCATATGCCGGTCCCTGACTCAGTGCTTGTTCATGTTTGAGCTGAACTGGTAGAAAAACGGACCACACAGCTGAGTTGAAGGACTGCGCCAGCTAAAAAACGGTTCCAACATATGGCCTCTCCTCAGGGAATAAGAGAAATATAATTAACAATCTCTCATACCACGGCAGCAGATGCAAAGTGAGTGGTCTTTCTTTTTTTTTTTCTAATTTTGCTGATTCACATATTTGGACACCCACATGTGAGAGCACCAGCTTAATATCACACACTGTTTCCATGACAACTGTTATTTTTTTTACCTTCAAATAATCCCTTCTTATTGTGATTTAGTACAAAAAACATGTAATTAAAACCAATTTGTTGACTGAAAGTGTATTTAGATATAATGTTTTTTTTTACTTTTTGACTCTTGCAATGTCAGCTGAAAAGATAATGGGTCTTGTTTGACAAAGTCACTGAAATGAGATGAATGTGACGCTTTGGCAAGCAACCTTAAAAGATGTTGAACTGGGACACAGTCACAAAGATCACAAATTCCACTGCGAGTGGAAAATTGCTTGGTGAAAACCTAATCCTCCATTCTTGATTTTTTATCTTACTTCCTACTGTGATTTCCTATTTTAGGTCAAACACAGTTTCCTACTGGTTGACCAATCTGTTAGAATTTTATATGTGGGAGCCAAGATACCACTTAAGAGAAAGTCAAGACCTTTTGGTGTATGAATGGGAGGAAATGGCTGGAGAGGTTCACCCACAAAGCCAACCATTCAATAAAAACACCCTTTCTTTGCTTCTGTGCACTCAGGTTAAATACCAAAGCTTGTTTTCTCTGCATGGATTTGATCTGCTTCCATGATTTGAAAGTGACCTTCCACCCCTCACCCCCCACCGCGAAAACAGGGCCTGATCTGGCCCTGGCCCCAGCACCCGGCTTGTTGGGACAGCTGCTCAGATAATATGGGCCCTCTGCAGGTTCCATGACTCATTTTTTGAGTCAACACCATGAACTTGAGCTTCGTCCTCAATGCAGTAGTGATTCATGGGCAGATTTTTAAATGTGAAAGATTACTCAGTTTTATGTCTGTCTCTCACACAAGGCCTATGAAAAAGACAAGATTTATCAAAAATGAAATACTTCATACAAATATGGAAAGATACAGATTATTGTTACAGGTTCAAGATTATGTGGCCCCTTGTGGTCATGAGAGATATTACACGGGAAGGGTAGAAGTGGTGTAGACAATGACGATGATGTTTGAGAAGTAAAATGAATGCATTTTATACTTTCTAAGCATTAACCTAACATTTCTATTCCTAAAGAAGTGATTTTATTGCCTGAAGCCAACCATGAAATACATCATGTCTACGTTTAACCATAGAGAATGGTGAATTACTCTCCATGAACGAAAAAATAATGTATTTTCACCTTTCTTTTTTCGCTCTTGATAAATTTTTTTTTAAACCCAACCAGAAAGTGAGAAAAACGTTTTTGAAATGTGGCACTGACAGAGAGTATTTTGTTCTCAACGTCTCTCAGAATACCGTGGTTTAAATCACAGCATCCACCCCTCCTTCCTCCATGAGGACTTTGTGACTCGTTAAACAATAGATTTCACAATGACGTCTGCGCCTTTCAAGAAATACTTTAAGGAAGCCTGTTCCTTCATGTTCATGACACGATCTGGGTCATAATACCACAGGATTAGAAAGCTACAGCATCCCTCTGAATGCTCCTTATGCTGCTTAGACATATTTTGATATCTATGCAGTCCAATTGGAGAACTGCTTGTCATTGACAGTAAATAAGAATGATCTAATTCCACTTAAGCAGGGACTATTTTCATATAAGTGAGCAAAAAGAGACTTAAAATCCCCAAAAAACAACAATCTGGATGATTGTAATGATCGATTAGAAGTGACAGGTTCTATTTAAAAATGTTACTGAAAGAAGTTTGCACTTACAAGGGCCTTGATTTTATATTCCTTCTGTTCCACAAAATGATTTTACAGATTACACACTCCAAAAGGAAGAAAGTTTCTCCAGTTTTTTCTAAAGCAGGGCATCACCAGAAATCCTCCCAGTCACACCCATATGACGAGCGAGAGGGCAAAGGTTTGAGTGTGGCTGATCTGGATCACACTGGTACTGCTCCACGCCATGGACTGAATTAGCAGCCCGTCTTTCAGTCGGAGCCTCCCTTACCAGTCTTGCGTGGAGAATGTGTGGGCTGGGAAGGATTAATGATGTCAGGGCAGCAGTTTTGTCCCAGCCACTCCCAGTCTGCGTATAAAGCCACTAATCACCAATTTACCTTCGGCAGACTACTCCGAGTTCCCTCCTCATGCTAAATATTATTGTTGTGAGTTGTAGGCCGAGTGACTCATATTTTCCATCGGCATCTTATTCATTCAGATGCTACAATAGGAGTGGCTTTCTGCTGACACACATTCCTGTACGGCAATTCACCCAACCTTGCTAAACTGGAGTTTATGCTCCTCAGTTGTCTCTCTTTCTGTCGATACAAGTGTTTTTAAAAGCTTAAAAACTTTTAAAAATAAAAGGTTAAAAGAAATCCATTTAAGAAATATTAAAATGATTTAGTGAAATGGCATGCTACAGTCATGATCTGGCTTGTTTGTTAGTCCATGACAACCTGAATACCTTGAATCTATATCTGTCTGCTTACTCCAAATGAAGTGGTAACTGGATGCTTGTGGCCCAGTTCCACCTGAAAGTTTGTCCCCGGTAAATGAATTGGTGGAAACACAATTTTTAACATCTCTGCACAATGTGAAAGTGAATTAACATGCTAGACTACACTGAATATTCTCATTATTTTCACCACGAAAGGACTGTAAAAAGTCACACGTTCCACTTTCAAGGTATTTCTCTTGATCTTCTGTCCAGGGAAAATTCTAATGCTCTTGTGTTTGCATGTGTTGCTGTGTTTCTTTCACTGGCTAAGCTCTCTTAGTGAGTGTGTGAGAGTGTTTGAGTGCACACTGTGGGGAGTCAGCACACAGGCTCACTTCACGTGATTCCAAAGGTGAAGGGCTATTAGGGGAAAGGTGAGCATGGGCCTGCTTCTCTGGGTTACTCAGTAACTGCGTATTGGTCCGGCCCCGCTCAGGCCTCCATTTCTGCATTTCTGCATGTGCACAATCCGACATGCACAAAGCAGCTACATCAGGGTCTTTTTCCTCTTTATGATTTATCTGCAAATGCTCAAGTTAGAGCCTCACTACCTTAAAACTTTGAGAAGGCTGCAGTAAATGACAAATAATCAACAGCAGCAAATTGTAATGTAAAAACTCTGACCTTCTGGGGAAGTGGAATGGAAGATGACATAAAGGACCATGAGCAAGGTCTTGAACTGAGAGCTGGAGAAATGAGGACTTTTAACCTGCACACATGGAATATTCATCAAGAAGAAAAGTTTCCAGTCACCCTTAATGATGGAGCATGATTTTTATTTTTATTTAGATATGACTAGTAGTTAGGCTAAACCATTAATACTGGTGGGTGACACAGGAATCAAATCTCATTATAGTTTTTTTCTGCATGCCACATAGCTGGAAGGCAGTGCCTCCCAAATGGTTTTCAGCTATGTGACCCTGTGGAATACTTTTTCAGCCAAATCTTTTTTGGTCGGAAACATAAACGTGACTTTGTGCCATCATCGCTTGATATTTCAATCAACATGTGCTCTCTTGTTTATTTTCCCTTCAACCTTTAGAACTTGCTCAGTAATGACTGTTCCTTTTCTATCTACAGTGCAGTAAACTGCTTTTGTTGTGTTTTTGTCCAGTATCGTCTCTGGAAGAACATCAGAAGCAGGCAGGAGGAAGTCAATGGTTTTTTAGCCTTAACCACAGCATAGACCCTGCAGAAGAAGCCTTCAGGACTTTTGATGATGTACTTTTGTGTCTTGTGTTGACCTGAATTCACCCAATTTTCTCTAAAAAAAAAAGCGTAGATGGTTTATCAACACGACAGACATGCATTGTCATTAGATGCAGCTGTTTTATATTGCTGTTAGCTTGTTTCTCCCCATTTAAGAAACATTTTTGCCATCTTCAGCTGTTGAAAATCTGTTTTCAATCAGCAGCATTACTGCTGAGCTTCAACCAGCATTATTCTTTGATATGTGCCAGAATAAGTCAAGTATCGTGGTATGGAGTTGACCTGGTTTTAATTACAATTAATAAGGTTAGGGTATACAGGTCATTTCCTCTGTTACTCATGTAGAAATGTCTCCCATGTAGACATGATAAAATCATTTATTGCTCAGAATAGATCAGAAGCAGTTTTTACTTCTAACTTTCTGAATTTTTAAAAAAATTTACATTTATACATTTCTATGAATTTTTATGTGTACTTTTTTCTGGTTATTGAAATACTGTTTAAATCATAACATGTGGGAGGCAGTGGCTCAGGTGCTAGAGCAAATCACCCAGTGACCCAAAGGTTGAGGGTTTGGGGGTTTCTGCTCCTGCCCCAGTCAGCTATGTACTTGAACAAGACACTTTCCCCTCCTTGCATCCAGTGTTAGCATCGCTTGTTTACTCAACTGTAAGTTGCTTTGGATAAAAACATCTGCCAGACAGGTGTATAACGTAGCATGAAAACTAAATATGTTGTTATTTTATCTACTGTAAGTTTATTGTTATTGAGCACAAATTCGCAGTTAAGAAATTAAAAAAAAATGCAATTCTGCCTCTGGTACTTCATCATAGCAAATCCCTGAGATTTTTCTTTACTTGTCCTGCTTTATATTCAAAATACAATCCTTTTGTGTTTTAAATCAGAGACAGAGCAGGTAAGAAAGGAGGAGTGGGGAGCTGGATGGAAGTTTTAATGCTTTAAAATGCCTTTTAAAAAGATAAAAAAAGATGTTTCTGCTACTCTTTGCTTTGGCGCTTTCCCAAAAAACAATAGAAAAACATTACCAAGACATTTGGTTGGTTGGTTGTCTTTTGCAACAAATATATAAATTACAAAAGAAAAAACAGACGCCTCAACCTTCAGTGATCACCTGAAGAACCATGTTGGATGTGTCCATTTGCAACTGGATTAGGCCTCCTGTCGCTGCATCACCATTCAGGCGCTCTGGCATCAAAACACAGCTGTGTGTAAAGCAGCTTGAGTTTGTGCTCGCAGTCCTGTTTGTTTACCGTCCCTGAGCACGGACACATGAATGTGGGGTGACTGAGTCTGTAGCCATGACCTCTGTGACAAGATTGACCCCAGTTCATGCACCTATTGTCTTTTTTATTCTCCAGCACACTCGCACAAACACATCAACACACAACTTAGTCCAGTTCCTTTGCCTCAGGATGGGTGTCACTGGACTCTGCTTTGAAGCGGACCAAAGCACGGCTGCAGGCAGACCAGTAAAAACCAAGACAGTGTTCTCTGGGTGAGTAATGATTGACAGCATGCTGGATTAGTCATAGAGGCATTAGTCACCGAAAATGTGTTACATGTTCTTGTTCTCTTTTCTGAGTGTGAAAAGGTCTGTCTCGCAGGTTTGCTCGTGTAACCATGTCAAAAGAGCTGATCTTAAAAATGTTTTGGTCATAAATTCATCGTACAAAACCCCCCAAAAAGATTTCCATTTTAAATGTTCGGTGAGGGAAATAGTACAAAGAGATTTCTAAACAATCCTGTGTTGTAGTTAATCTTGCACTTGGTACAAAGTGTTCATAGCAGCTAAAGCAAACATGTTTTCGCGGCAAGGAAAAGCTTTCACAATGAAGTATCGCAGCCACACGCAATACTGTACAAGCATTCCGGGGCACCATCAGGGGGTCCAGCCATTTTTGTAATAGTGTGAGGGCAAAGCCGCTCCATCATTGGCTAATCCTTGGCTGGAGAGAGCCAGTCAGATCTAAGCTCTCCTCTCATCCCACAACTATCCAAACACTGAGCTGTTAGCGACTCTGATATGCTTTGTTTATCAGGACACCTGGACGTGCATCTGGTCAGCCGGAGAACAGGACTGTCAATAGCAATGCCAGATGGATGCACATTAATAACCCCGCTTTATGTGTCAAAATCACAAGCACTTACGCTGACTTTAGAGGCAGCTCTGAAGTCTCTGAGGCTGCGTTATGTTGTATGGAGTGAATGAAATGCTGATTGGGGTGATGGGAACATCAGACAATTAGAGAAGAAAATTAATTACAGAGCACTCCTGTTTCAGTTCAGTACTTCACAGTGCTCCCCTTCCTGTGCTAATAGACAAATTACATAATAGGCTTAGAAAAGAGGGGGGGCTGACATGAGGTAACCTCTCAGAATAAAAAAAAAAGACATATTTCAGATGTACTGAAATGAAATGAAATGAAGTATCTCTGCTTCATGAAAAGGTTGGTAAGAATATCCTGCACTTAAAGTGGCTCAGGCACAGTGGAGAAAATGTTACATAATTAATGTCTTCATTCTGATTTGCCTAATAAGAGTTGGAAGTGGCTCCGATCAAACCCAAAATTCAGTTAGCATGATGGCATCTGGGGAAAAAGTATTTTCCAAGTATTGAGGAAAACTGTGTTACTTGTAAAGACTGATTAATGTAATTTCCCGGCTAAAAAAACTTCCCCCTCCTGCAGAAAGCTCATGTTCAAAGTTTAACTGGAAGTACAGGACAGTGTGTGAAAGGAAGAACCTCATCGAAACAGATAATACATTAACATCCTACTGACTGTCGCTTACTTGGAAGTTTAGTGTCACAAAGTCCATTATTTCATAACTGATTTTCTAACAACTTCCTCCTTGATAGGTCATCAGCCTGAGAAGATTAGAGCTGTAAAGTAAAGGCCAATTTACTGTATCTGAAACGTGGATTCACTAGAGAAGAAATGTGTTAGTGGAGAAAAGAGAAAAAAAATTTTTTTTCTTTGAAAGCAACAATGGAGCTCATCTATCCATTAAATAGGAACCCGAATGTTAGATGTCTTATAAGCTAGCAAGATTCGAATAAAGCTTCCAACATTTATTTTTTTAATGTATTTACTTATAAAGATTTAATGTTGTGCTAAATAAATTGGAACAGCATCACCAGGCTGTGCCACAAAACCATTACTCCTACTAGCTACTAAGTCTGACATGATGATTCACTCCCGAGTGAAAACATGAAATTTCTAAAAATAGACATGAACGATGATGAGAGTTCTGGAGTTGCTCTGATTTTAAGTGATTCTCCTCTTTAAATTTCAAGTGAGGTATCATATGGGACTTAAGCTGCAATGGGAGGTTTGACGTTCATCGCCGGCCACTGGAGTGGAAGAAAAAGAAACCTCCATAATGCTGGTATTATCCTTTAACCCAGATTCCTGCTGGTTTCATGCTCCAGCGGGCAAAAGCCTGGTAACTGCTGTCATATGGAGCGAATGATGGGATGAATGTTTGCCGCTGTGCTCACTACAGCCTGCTTCTAAGTGGTGACTCCATCACCTCTCACATCTGCCGACTCATTAAAACAGTCACTCAGAGGACAAGGCTCCCACATGCTGACCTTCACGGGCCCACATGTATTCACACAAAACTGTTGTGAAGCTGAGTAAGTGAAGGACTGTGAGTTGTTGCACACAAAGTGTGTCGTTATTCGATAATCCTGCGTCAAAAAAAATCTTCCCCCCTTTCTGCCAAAGACTGCTGAGTAAAAACACTCAGACTCTCTCAAGCTTGTGTCCAGCCATTTACCCGAGCAGAACTGGAAAAGGACTTTGTCTATTTAAAGGACTGGACAACGCCGTCCAGATGCTGAACTTCGTGGTATTCCATTTATTCCCAGTACTCAATGTCCTGGCCAATGATATCGGAGTAACATCCGGAGAGCTGGGGAAATCCTGGGACTCTGCGCTGGCAGTGCTGCTACGATCAGGCCTGCTGCCATGAAGCTTGATGTCAGAGAGCAGAAATGAAACACTGCCTCTCGGAGCAGAGGCCAGAACAACCCACTGAATCAATATTCACTTATCTGAAGCGTTTCACTCACATTTTATTAGGGATTATGTTATCAGGGTGGTGCCAGCGTTTTAGTGATATGATATTAGAAGTCACAATGTCGCTAGTGGCCACAGCAGATAATCATTGAGATCTGCTGTACTATGTCAACATGTGGAAGTAAGTGGTTATTTTGGAGGATTTTTCAAAGACTGGATAGATCTAAAATAAAACAGATTGCTTTTTTAAACCAAAGCTATTTTTGTAATTTTATTAAAGCCATCCGTTTTACAAAAACAAATGTGTGGATGGATATTTTCTTCTTCAGTTGAAAACTTGCTCCTCTGCTGAGCTGTGGTTAGCTTAGCACACACGTTTGGAAAATCAGGAACAAGATTCCAAACTAATGCACACCTGCTGCCAGCCACTGCAGCTGAGACATTAACTCATCATAGGTGCTTCGCAAAAAATTGTCTCTTTAACCGGGGCGACCTGCATCACTTACATTTGCAATAAACCAAAGTGGTAGAAAAATAAATATATATATATATATATATGGAGTCCAGCTGACATACTTTAAGATAACTTTGGGTGTGTATGGGTTCAGGGACAGTTGGGAGAGGACCAAAACAGTTACTGTGAGTAAAAAGATGTGGTAAAAGAAACTATTTCACATGTTAGAACTTTCTAAATGAGTACACTGTGCAAGTAGTGAAGAAAAACATCCAAGCTGTGAGCTAAAACGTGAGTTCAAACGTGGTCAAACAGCCAATATAACAGTATAACAGTCTCATTAACAGTAACAATATAACAGTCTCATTATAGTCTTGCCTTTACATCTTAGCTCATGCTGGCAGACACTGTTTAGAGAAGCCAGCTCTGATGGTTAGAGATTTTCCATTTTATCCCCAAAACTCATACCGGTTGATATGAAAATAAACATGATGTTTGTGTTGAAGACTATGAGGCTCCCTTTTGAATTGCTGCTACATTTTTCCCAACCACTTTTATGTGTGTGGAAAACAAGACAAGGCCCATAATTCTCTGTTTTCATTTGTTTTATGTAATGTTTTATATCGAAAAAATGTTTTGTTTTCTACTAATTATAAGACACAAAAAGGGAAAAAGCAACGTAAAAAACGTAAATGCATCATATAAATCAAATGTTTTTCCTTGTAGCACACAGAAGGCTTTATGCTATACACAGACATGTCTCTCTGAGGTCACTGACCCACATCCCACATTTCCCAAAATAGGCAGAGCCTATTCATCTACTTTTATATATACATTTGTGTTATTACACTGTACAAATGACATGTCTCTTTAAATAATCTGCAGGTCGTTCTGTGCAGGGCCTCGCATTGCATCTCACATCAACGAGGCATTGAAGTCTCAGGACAGGAGGGTCTGAACTTGCTGAGGGGATCTGGGTAACAGAATTTCTGGTTCTTTGTAGGCATTAGTCGGGCTGCTCAGAGCCGTGTAAACCTCTCCATATGCTCTGCACACCAGCTCTGTTGACTGTCGGAAAATCTGCTCCCTGCAGAAACACATAATTGTGAAATAAATCTTGTGCTCATTGAACAAAACAGAAGGGGTGAGGGGATTTTTTGAAAACATTAAAGCAAAAGAAGAATTCATTTCTAAGCTGAAAGAAGTTGCCTTGAGGGAAAATGTACTTTCATGTGTTTTTCCCGGTACCCGTTGTGCCCGCACAGTACCAAAACAGATGGTGTGTGGTTCACACTGCCATCTATGGATACATTTTACAAACTCAAAAAGGGCAAGAAATAATGATGACCACAACAAAAAGACAGAAAGATAATCAGGTTAATATCAGAAACTATAAATAAACCATCTTAAATGCTAAGCTTATAATTAACTATTTGATTTTGAGGGTTACTCTGATTTTGCAAGCAGACAATCATGTCTTTCATCTACGCTGTTTATTTATTGAACTGTGGAATCTGGATTTCAGCTCGTTCAGACAACTAAATAATTGAGGATATGAATCAGGCTCTGGGGTAATGCAGCGACTATTAGTATGATTAAAACATCTTTACTGCAAAATGTTCTTGCATACCAATGACTATAATTAGAAGCATCTAATCAAAGCATCTATTAGTTTGTTGTAAAGATAAAAAAGAAAAAAAAACTACAGAGAATAAGAACACAATTTTTGTAGAAGAGTAGACATGGAGGATGCAGCACTTGGACTAAAAAGCCCAGTGAGAGGACTCAAGGACACAGTGGGAGCTCTTCGGTTGTATCCCTCTTAGGCTCTCGAGAATCCATGTTTTTAATTGGCCCGCAGAGAGCACAGTACCTCACTGCAGTGTATGACGCCTTCTTCCACAGCAACCGGACTAATGCAAAACGTGAAATGAAGGGAGTCTAAAAATCCCATCCCCATCATTTGCACGCTATTTCAGGGTGTTTTTGTGTCCAAGTGAACAGAAGCAGATGTGCGAGTGAGAGGAGGAACAATTTCAGGCAACGAGTGTGAGTGAGAAATGGACCAGAAGCTAATTAACGGTGTCCTGCCCATCAGTTTCCCCCCCATGTCCATTAATAGAGAACATTAACCTGAGGTACAGAGTGCTCCTCAAGCCTGTTGCTCTTCCCAGTAAGTAGAACTCAGACATAGCCCTCGAATGCAGCAGCTGGATGCTGCTAAAAGCATGTGCATTTTCTGATCAGGAAGACAAATACAGGCAGAGCTGCTAACCATCCTCTCAATGTGTCGGTGGATGAAGCAATTTAGCATCCAAACTCCTCGTGCATTTAGGGAGCGTTTTGTTCGGCATGCAGTAATGATTGTATTACATCTGGGAACCTGATAAATGTTGACCACTATTAGGACAATGTGCCTGTTCTATTTTCAGCCTCTCTGAACACGCTCTTCCTTCTGCCATTACACTGTATGAGAAAGTAAACATTTCAGATGAAGCCTTAATATTGAATGTAAGCTTCTGCTTACGTGCTCAAAGAAAGACATTATGGACAGAGACTCACTTAATGGTTGCACTCAGCAGGAAATTGAGCTGCGGCATCATAAGAGTGTCAGGTGAGGACAAGTAGCGATCGAACTGGACCTGTAGATTGTGTGAGATAGATAAAATTAGGCGGCTGTTAATCATGTGGTTGCAGATCTATTTGCCTCATTAACAGATGCAGTGTAACTTGCCATTGCTGCTTTCACAGAGGAGTTGTCCATGCCAGGGAGGAGGGAAAGAGGGCCCTGGGAAAAGAAAGGCAAACATCATGTTGCAGTCTTAAAGCTCAAGAAGTGGGAAAAAAAATCAATGGTTGAGGGGTTTTTTTTCTAATTGGTGCCTGCACTGAAAAGTTTTTCTGCTGCTATTTATCTACACAGCATGCTGTCTGTTGATTAAAAAAATAATTAAATGGGGAAAAAGACATTTTGACACAATTAAAATTTCCTAATCTTAAAGGAGAAAATATTAAACATACAGATTATTTGAGGAAGTTAACATGCATTTTGATTTGTAAGTAACAGAAAGGCGCATCTTAAGTCCTGATGTGAACTAGACGGAGCAAATACATGTCCGACTTTGTGTACACAACAGCAGGCACCTTTAAGGCAATTAGTCGTCACTGACCGTACAAAATGGCTGCATTATGTCAAGCTTAAATGCCTAAATTACCGGCGTTAAAACCAGCAAATAAAAGAAAGTGCAAGGTTCAAAGCAACACTGCAGCACCTGGAGATTTTTTATTGGGATATGATATTACAACAAACATACTATTAGCCAAAAACTCCCCTGCTGGTTACACGATTTATCACTGCTTTGTTTCAAACTTATTTATATCAAAACAGATCCAACTAAATGGACCTAAAAGCCTTGAAAAAAACTAAGATAAAATGAGAGATTCTTGAAAGTCACCGACATCTGGGATTAAGTCAAGTTTAGGGGGATGGGTGGCTTCAAGAAAACCCGAAGTAGACCACCAGGGAAGAGAAAACGTATGCAGCAGAGTGACAGTTTGTAACAGTTTTATGTGGAGCAGCAGCAGCAGCAGTAATGGTGTGTCCCGACATGACCTAGAGTTCAGGCTTGCATGCTAAACCACAACTATGGGTTTCAGTCATCCCAGTGGCAAAGAGTGCTTCAAAGAGAGAGGAAGGCTCCATGGCATCAGCCCTCTTATCTGAACAAGACACTTGTGGAGAAGCCAATATATTTTAATAGAACGTGACACAATCTGTCTTTTCCTCCTCTTTTCTCATGGGAAAATCTGATAGAAAAGCTATTATGTTCCAGCAAAGACGCAGGTCATTCAGTAACCATAGCAATGGTGAAGCCCATAAACACCTTCAAAGCAAGATGAGGTGTGTGTGTCTTTGTATATATATATATATATATATATATTATATATATATTATATATATATATGTATATATTTACTGAGATTAAAAAAGAGAGACCTGTTCAGTGCTGTGCTGCTGCACACAGCTGTAGATGTAACTCACTCCAGCTTGGGTCAGCACGTACGATGCCTGCTCGTTGATCAGCGTATCAAGGTGAGCCTCAATCTGAAAAATGTGGGTAGAGTGGTATAAAATTACATTCATGCCTGCATTGTGAACAAATGGTACTTGTGGTTAATGGAGAATCACTGCGCTATTGATAATGAATCTTCTACAAGAGCCCTTGTGACGCTCAATTACAAAAGCTGTGCTAAAAATATAGGGATGGATGGGGCATTTGAGAATGAACAACAATATATGACGCACACCCTTTTATCAGACCGTAAATTACATCTTTTTTTGTAAAAGATTTCAGCTCTGGATTTTAATAAATGTGGGAAGAAGAATGAACTATTTTTCATTAACAATAGGTCTAAAGAAAATGTAATGACTGTAAGCTGAGCCGTCACATTGGATAAAAATTTCATCATTCAGATGCTCTGCTCTTACTCAGGTGTGGTGCATTATTACATTTATTATTATCAGACCCATATCCTTTAATAATAAAAAAACCAAAAAGGAGGAAAAAAATAGAAAAGTTGTTAAATATATACTTAGAAATATGGTTAACAGCTTAGAGTGGGGTCAGACCTGGAACTCAAGCATCTCAAGCCTCTTATCGGTGAACTCAAAGAGAGCCAGTGTGGTCTTCATGACATACAGAGAGTTGACCATGTAGGTAGCCATGTCAGCTGTGCCCAGGTTACTGGCTGACACGGTGCATAACTGCAGGAGGGGATCCAGGATGCACGACAGCACCTGGAGGGAGAAAGGTAAGAGAAAGCTCTAAGGAATGAGTTCACAAGGATTCAAAAACCCTGAAAAGAAGACTCAAAGTCTGCCGTGCAGGATGTAGGGACATGCAAATTGCAACCCAGAATAGTGTTGCAACATGCATGATTCTACCCAAACAATGACATGAAGTCACACTCACAAGAAAACATTAATGAGTTCATATTGAGTCTGATCAAGTGGCATCAATAAGCAGAGCTCCATCCTTCCCATAAAAGTAGGTTTACCTGAGCAAAGTCAGCCTGACGGGCATCCAGAGGAACAACCGAGGAGTCGTGGGAGGCGAGCACCTCCCTGAGAAGAGAGAGGGTCTGAGTGAGCGATGCCGTGGGTCCCAGGTCTGCAGGAGGCAGCTCCACCTGTCCAGGCAAACAAAACCAAGACAACATCACAAAAAAATGAATCAGAGATGGAACAAGAGGCAAACTTACACTAACTAAGCAGTTAGCCGAGCGTTATCTTAGCCTACGCACGTAAAAAAAAGAGGTCCTCACATCTTCATCCAGCAATAAACAACTGAAATAAGCAGCATGTTGAACAAATATAAGCGGTTACTTGAGCATCAGTCGGTAATGAAGAGGCTTCAGATTTCATTGGACTTTGAACACAATACAGAAGAGAGCATGGTCAACTTTGTCCTCCTAATAGAGCAAATTATGAAAAGGCTGTGTTCCTAGCATCAGGTGGAATTGACACCATAACCACGAGGGTCTCCAATGTGATACACGAAGCTACAAGGATAATTCTTGTAACTGCTATTGATCAGGACCCAGGCAGTAGCTAACACGGCAGAGTCCGTGCCCGTGCTGAGGTATATTTGGATTTCAATTTAACTAAAGGTAACAAGTATGGAGCTTCTTGGCAGCTAGCACCGTTTTGCTGCTGTGGCCAGGATGCTGAAACTGTTTACAAGCATAAGTGTTTCAGAAATAGCCTTGTTGTCTTTAAGGGTTCAGATTTAGAGCTGAAATACACAATGTGAGTCCACAGGGAGCAACATTAAACTTCACTGCACTGTCATTTAAGCATTTTTATGAAAGAACATTGTGAACCACCTCTACTTGAAAAAAAAAAAAAAGCTTCCTCTTTTATCCTGTTTTGTAGTTAAGACTGTTTCCGAAAGGCAACTCCTCACATCTGGACAAGTAAATAAAATTAAAGAAAACAAAAATCCCAGCGGCGGAACGGCACCTTGTCCATGAGTTTGCTTGCATGGAGGCTCAAACTGTTGAAGAACATCTTTTTGCTGAGGAGGTGCATTTCCTCAATGGTCATGAGCAATGAGGCAACACTTGTTCCGATTATAGAGCTAAAAAAAGAACAGACAGGGAGACAAGGAAGGGAAGATTTACAGGATGCATCATGATTTTGATCATAACCCATCCATCCTAGTTAGCTAATAAGAAGAAGAAAAAGCCCATCGCAAGCTCCAAGATGCTAAAACACACTATTCACAAAAAGTTAGGCATATTCATGTTTTGTTTGAAATGTAGACATAAGATCTAATCGCTAATCTGATATGATATCATGAATGTAGAACATGTCATTTTAACATTGCAGTAGTAATTCCTCTATGTTATACAATCATAGAAAGAAAAGCAAACAACGCAATAACAAATGACAACATCTCAATAACTCTGCAGGTGTTAGATGTCCTCTTGCCTGAATGTTCAAAGTGAGATAAAGAGGACCGTTAATAACAAGATAATCTGAATCAGAACATGTAGCGAACGTTTCATGGTTCAGGCGCCTTTTGGGATTATTTGTGGTTACTGACCTTGTCAGGACCAGCGTGTTGTACAATAAATACTTAAACATTGAAAAGTTGCATATATGCATTGAAAAGCGTGAACATACTAAACGTAAGTTTACAAATAAAGGTTACAGTGCATTTTTTACCTATTCAGACATATATGTCAAATGGCATATATCTCTAACTTTCTGTGAGAAGTGTATGTTGGTTATATTAAACAGAAAAACGGAGATGCCCAATGTGATCTCTGCAGTACCTGACTGTGTGGTGGTAGAATTTGAGCAGGTTGGACAGCTTATAAAGCAGGACGGCACCTGGCTCTGCCACAATGACTTGCTCTATCCGGACCTAAGGAGCAGATCGATGACAAACATTAGCGGAGCGCGGCAGGACACAGTATGTCTTTAACAGAATTAAAAAGCTGGGCTGCCCACTTTCAGCGGCCTGCAGACTCCCTCTGTGATGTGTCCCACCACTTCTTGCATGTTCTCCTCCACACCTGATATAGAAGTAACACACACACATACACATATATACGCAAATAATCAATGGCGTCGAAGCAAAAACAGTTTTAAAATGCAAGTAACTGAAATGATGATTAAATGCAATCCAGATGATGGAACAGCTGGACACCATGCTAACTTATCACACCTGGCATGATGACTTGCTTCAGCAGAGCTTCTAGATGTTCTTTCTCTGAGGCGGTTGCTTGGTGCAGCCAGGCCAACATGTCCCCGACATACCTGAAAGAGTGACAACAGCGCTCTGTATTTAACCGCACGTCACTGTAGAAGCAGGCAGAGGGATCGTCTTACTGTGGCCCCGTCACTGCTACAATTAGCCATGGCTCATCGCGTTTTACTCCCATCACTGTCTTTTGCTGTTACGTAATGGTGGAAAAACAGTGAGGTTTAACTTGGTGAGAGTGGCCATTTGAGAAAGTGAGGACATAGGGAGGTGAGAAAGGACCTGATGTTCTCAGAACAGTTAATTCCTCTTATAAAGTGGAGGTGATTTTGTGTTCCACGTATGGTTGGTATTCTGAGAAAATCTCCCATTTGCCTCCCGGGCACAGGAGGAAGAGGATGTGGTACAACGGGAAACAGCCTCACTCGGACACTCTAAACAATGAACAATTTGGTCTGATTGATTTATACTTCAGTGGTCGTGACAAATACAATCACAGATATATTAGATGCACTTTGCAGAAAGGCAACGCTGTGTTTGTCAAAAAGTGCGCTGTATGTCCAGAAATACTGGCAGTAAGAATAAACCAGAAACTTTATTCAAAGGTTTGTGTAATTTGATTTTCTGCAGAATCATTTAGGGACCCTCTCTAAAATTATTAAGGGCTGACCGATATCAGGCAGATATTTGCATATAAAGTGCAAATTGCAACACAGGATACTGCAATAGCATGCCAGTATAGAGTGGTAACATGCATGAAATATCAGGCAGATATTTACATTTTATTCTAGTATGGGCATCGGCTAATGCAAGGGCCAATACTGCTGATACCATGGCAGTCTACATTTAATAATAAAGCGTTTTTTTCAATGGCCACTGTTCTTGGTTGTTTTCATAGCAGCTTAATGCAGCCTTCTTAGTAGTTGTCCCAAAATAACACTAGAACAAGTCTTCTTAAAATCAAACAGCATGCATTTGTAATGTTGACTTGGATCTCCACCAGATACTCCCATATACATTCTCTGATATAATTATATTCACATTTAACCCATTGAAGACAAATTTCAATGTTTAAGACACATTATATGCCAAACTTAATATTTCACAACAACTTCATGTTTTGAATTAATGAGATTCTGCTGCTAATAAAATTTGTTGAATAATGCAGATAGCAAATTAAAAACCCATCCAAAGGCATATCGGCCGATTCCTACAGTCCTTATACTGACATTGTCAACAGATTATTGCACACAGCTTCGAAGTGTGTCTTTCTGGCATCAATTGATCGTCTGTGTTGGTGAACTGAAACAAAAGTACCAACAGTAGCACCTGCTGGTTGGTTTTCAAAACAACAGCAAGTGGATGAAATCCGTGCTTCATAATCCGAGTGATTTCACTGTCATCTGTTTTTGTGATCAGTCATATGACTTTCAGCCTCAGATCCTGAAGCAGACTTTTCCTTTTTTCTTTTTCTTTTAAGAAAAAAGACTTTTTTCATGTGACAGTGAGTAAGTAAAGCCTTGCAGATTCATGCTGTCTGTGTTATGAAGATAAAGTGCAATTTGTGGATGAAAGCAGACCAGTCAGCGAGGTTACACTCGATATTCTGAGTCTGCTCTCTCCCATTTCGTCTCGGAGGAGGTATTTTAAAAGTGTGGCAGTAAAAACAGACAAAGTCTTTGCAAGACTTAGCTTTGGTATATGAAAGGCTCCAAAAGAGGATGTTCCCCCAAGAAGACTGGGTTCAACAATCCCTGTGTGAAACCGAAAGCACTACCTTATCATTTATAAACATTTACATTTAGTTAGAAGTTTTAATTCAACATGACCCAAAAGCATCCATGAAGAGAAGAAGAGGTATTTGGAAGAGATGAGTCTTCCAGTGATTCATAGTTTTTAGGTTTCACTTGTAGTTTAGTTTAGACAGCAAAACTGCTTGGGAAACAAATCATAGTTCGGCTTGATTTGAATCCTTTTATAAACGTTAAGCATCCAACAGGAAGCTTCTTTGCCCTAAGGGTAAACTTCCAAGTACATTTGTTTCTTCAAAATTCACTACATGTGAATTTATTTTTCAAAAATGTTCACCAAGGAAACAAAATATGAGTGTGGCTGTACCTCATGGGGTCATGTGAATGCATCTCTATAGGGCGAGGAGTTCCTCCTGGCCCACCACGGGTCAGGGCGTCGATGAAGCCTCGTACCACAGCGCACCTGCGTGCGGTCCCGAACTCATCCAGGGTGTACCTAAACAAACAAAAAAAGCCGAATTCAACAGCCGAGCGTCATTTGAAACACACAGAAGCCACAGTTTTGTTGTACAGAATGTGTGCTGCGGTCAGTTTCTAAGATCAACAATGGAGCTGGCTTTTCCAAAAGGAATGAGTTTGAGGCTTTTCTGATGACTTGGCGGTGACGAGCTCTGCGACAGACTAAACACAAGATAGTGGTAAAATGAGACTCCAGGAACACCGGAATCCAGCCTCAACATACCCAGCTAGTGTGTGACCTTGGATACTGTGTGGGCACAGTCACAGGTGCTTTGACAAAAACACACAGCAGACAGGAGGAGGACTGGCCATGAAAACATTAACGTCTGATACTTTTTTGTTTAAGGATAAATTTAGGCATGCAGTAAACTTCGGGAAGTCCTGTGCAAGAACTTGTTCTGTACAAATTTTCTTCTCCTGTCCAGGAACTTATTTGCCCGTGTGTTAACAAACGCTGCTATTAGAATCCTGTTATTTCTTTTTGTGCACTTCCTCTTTCAGTCAGTGCCACAAAAAGAGCAACATTGCTGCTAGCCTCTGTTGCTGCTAGCCTCTGTACAACACATGCAAGCTTAGGTAGAGCCTGAACAGAACATAAAGTTGCATAATTTCACTGAGCAGTTTTACATCTATAATATTACTGTAAGGAAGATAGTGTTCAAAGTTCAGCGTTTCACAAGACACATTATCCATGGCTACTAAACGTCACCTTGGACGTTTTATGTATTTATGCACTAATGAGGCGATGCTGAGTCTGAGCACACAGGATGCTATTTTTGACTATTATTTTGTAGCTTCTGCCTGAGCTGAAATCACCAATTACTTTCAGTGTGGCAGATTTACTGGTAATTTGGCAGAAAACTATATATGTAATGGTCCTTATTGCAGATTTTCTGACTAAACAGGATATAATGGTAGTGCATCACATCATGATTCTATTAAAAAAAGAGAGAGAGAGAGAGAGAAAGAGCGGGGAAAACGGAATTTTCTTTAATAAAGTTTTAAAGCTCACATTTCTAGAAAAAGCTCCATCATCGTTGGAGAAGAATTTATTTGTTATACTGATTTCTGCAGCGTGACATGAAGCCACATAAAAATGAATTAATTCTTAGATTATTCTGTTCTATCATACTCTTTGAATAGAACTTCTGAGAGGAGAAATGTGCATTAATTGATACAAATTATGCACTTTAATATCTATACTTTGTATCCAAGATATAAAATAAAATCATAAGCATAGATTGTTTAACTACTGGATAATAAAAAAGCATTAAGACAAGATTCTCTTTTCTTTTGTAGCAGATCTTCAATCTCCTCTCTTACTGGCTGCACTGTGGTGCCATTCTCTGTTTCCTTTGTGCTCCAGGCTGTTTTCCCTCTTGTTTTATAACCAAGAAACCTGCTTTTCTGTCCAAAAGAACAGCAACAAGGATGCCCTTAGGCATCACTATTTACTTGCAAGTGCCCAAAGAATACAGTTGCAGTGAAACACTGAGCCTCAAAATCATAAATCCAAAGTCAATGTGTACAGATCTAAAACAGTGACCAGATTTAGATTACACTATTTTTTTTTTCTTCTTCAGACTGAGTGTTAGTTTGTATTACTTGTAAAGAACAGGTCGATCCTGCAAAGCCTCCATGGCTTGGGTCAACACAGGGCTGATGTCACACGACTCCTGAGACAGTCCTCTGCATTCATCTGCACAACGAAAGAAGCACAAGAAATCTGTGCAGTGGAAACATCATCTTTCTGCTAAACAAAGAAACATTAGAACCTGCAGGACACCACCATTCACTTTTAAGAAAATCAGCAAAACAAATGTCATCATTTCTCAGATTACCTGCAGATATATAGAAAGCAATTTTGTAAATCCGTAGAAGTAATTAAAAAACATTTATTGACACATGGGCCGATGGAGATGGAGCTCAAACCAACACCCTGCGATGGTGGAGGACTGCTCCATCTCCTGACCCACGACCCATATTTTGTTACAGTGTAATTACCAGTAAGAGGTTTTTGTGATCCAAACAGTTTAGATCCATTTGATTTCAACACATAGTTAAGCCGTGGAAATTTTGTTTTGTTGGCATTCTTCTGGCAAAAACAGTCAGAGGGAATGAGTCATATGGGGATTTAAAAGAGCCCTATACACGCTATTACTTTGCTTGAAAGAGCAATGTTTTCTTTTTAAATAAAGACTAAAAATTAAATAAATCAATGATGAACAAAGGCCCAAAACAGAAACACATCCCTAATAAGGGAGATTCACTCCTCAGCATGTAAACAATATGCTCTGTCCTCGTATGAGAAGACCCACAGTGAGCTGGAAATGTAATTGTGACTGTAACTCTGTGTGGTACTCACTTTGAGCCCAGCGGTAAAGTTGCTCATATGCGGTCTCCTGTAACACTGCCATCTGCTCCATGATCTCTAACCTAAAAATGAAACACATGGCGAGAACACTCATTACAAACTCATGACCTGCAGCACAGACACAGTTTTTTCTCCACTAATAAATGCCACGAATTGAACATGTGAATAAAATGAACATAGAAGACGCCTAGTGTTATTGTTATTGAAGCATTGAGCAGTGATGTGCAGTCAGATGTGAACCTTACCCTGCAGTCTGCTGGTTGGTTCGCAGGAGGATTTTCACATCCTCGTGAATGTGCTTCACCCGGCTGAGAACTTTGAAAAAATCCTGGGAAATTTAATAACACACAAATTGCAAAGACGAAGAACAGCAGGATTACAGAATTAAAAAAAACTATATAAAATGATCATGTGACATGTCAGTTATGAAATGTAACCGTGATCAGCTAAAAGTAAAGCTGTCCACAGATCCACCAAACCCAACACAAACCCAGTCCTTTGGGTCCAACCCAGGTAGATCCAGCCGTGATGATGTAATGCAGATCAGTATGGTTACCAGTTTTTTATTTTTATGTTAGTCATTCCGCTCCAGACTGTTATCTGACATTGGGTGACAGCAAGTTGAAAGTCCCGATGCTATCACTTGTTACTGATGACAGACGAAGCAAGTCGTCTCTGTTATGCCGCGCTCCGCGTTATTAAACGGCTGACACCTAATCAGACACATTTGTTATTTGTCACCATGACAGGAAGTGGAATTATAAGCTTGAGTAGATGGGAAATTGGTCCACCTGCTTCAGTAATAATAATAAAAAAAGACAAGAGCAGCAGAAGAACGAGGATATCATTTATCAGCTTGGTTGACGTGGAGCATCGATTGTGTGCATTCCAGCCAGACGAGGAGGAAATGGCTTCTAGCAAAAACATCTGGTAAACACAACACTCACAGATATTCTCATTGAGTTGAAGTCCAGGTTTCAGTTTTACACGAGCCCAGCTTTAAATAAGAGGCCTGGTTTGGTTCTGGGTTGTAAAGCTTTTCATCTTTTTCAATTTGAGTCACTTTTTGGGCACATGAAGCTGATAGATCATGCTGTTTTATGAAAAATTTAAAAACACTGCTTTATATTTGGGGAAAAAAAAACAACTATGGCATTAAAACTATGGCATTTATAACAATTTATTAACCCGGTCACATCTCACAACACATTACATGTTACAGAGCGACTCTTGCAGTGTGAGACTACATGCTACAGCTTCGGTTTAACAGTAAAGACTGAAGACAGCTACAGATGGAGGCTATGAAGTGCACCTTAAACCATGCACTCTTTACATGATTTCATTCATTAGTGTAGATGGTATAAGAGGTTACCTCAGTAATCGGTCCATCACGAGCACCTCGCAGTGTGGCCATCTCCTCATTAGAGAGCTGGAACTTTTCAAGGAAAGCTTGAGCAACCTGAGCTCTCACCTCAAGGCGTTGACTGAAGGAAAAAAAAAAGTGTGTCATTTTCTTCACTTATCACTTCAGTCTTTGACTTTTTTTTCTAGTCTCTGAGAGATGGGAAGTTAGAAAGATGGGAACCGACTGGTCATTTTGACTTTTTTATCCCATCAAAGGTTTTGTTAGTTTTTCTCCCTAAAATAGTATTTTCTCCTTCAAGTTTCAGATCAGTAATTTTCTTGCCTCCTCATGTTTTCACTCCCCCTTTTATATAAAAAAAATCTGAACAAGGAAAAGAGTTAGAAATTTTTAGTTTGCCATAAAAGCTGTACGTTATTAACAATATGTAATGTTCAAAGTTCGCCAGCCGGTGGCAGTAACAGCCTGCAAACATATATTTAGCCCCTGGTAGAGTGAGACAACAGGGTGGGATACACACTGAAGGTACCATGAGAATGAGTGAGAATCAGCCCAAGTGGTCACATGACTGAGAAAATAAACACCAGAGGGAGGTAAGGGAGGGAAAAACAGAGCAGAGCCGGATACGGTCCAGGTTTTTGTGACTGACAACAACAGCAGAGTGACTACTAACGTGTCGGGATGAGTCTCAATACAATAGCGACCATGGCAACCGCCCCAGTCCAACAGGGAACTCTATCGCAGGCCAGCAGAACAACAGCAGGTCCTCCCTCTGTTCCCATCCTTCCGCCCAAAATCATCCCCTCCATATTCCCTCCTTCTCTGTGAAAAGACTCATAAGCAGTAAATCACCGGGTTATTTTGGTCGAGCAGAATAACCCGGTGATTATCTGACCTTTGTTTCTCACATGGCGATAACGCGTGCTCAGCTGGCTGGAAAGGTTGTAAAACTGTTGCAGGGCTCTATGATTCAGTCTTCCCCACACCTCACACACACATGACCTCAACTTTGTGATTTCTTGTTGCAAAACGCAGACACACCTGGCTGGTTTACTCTAACAGTTGACTTCATTTCAGCTACATAACATAAACTGCACGAACAATCATTAAAATCAATATCCTGGACTCTGCAGAGACACAGCATCCCTGCAGCCCAGCACTGGAAAAAGTTGTTGCTTGCTCTGTTACAGATATCAGTAATTACAGTACTGTATTAGGTTAATGGACCAGAACACAGTTATATAATTTGCATTGGAAATATACGTCACTGCACATGAGAGAAAAACAAAACAAATGCACAAAACCTCAAAAACAGAAGAGAGAATTTAATTAGAATTGAACGATGAAAGAGAGAAAACATCATGCTATTGGGAAATAAATGAAAGGCAGAAAAATGCCCCGAGACCCCACCACAATTACGATGATGGATCCAAAAATAACAAGCTATACCAATGAAGTAATAATTAAATGGGGGGTGGTAGCATAAATTAGTGAGAAAATTCCCACATGAACACGCTTGCTTTATACAATGCTTGAAGAATATTCAAGTCAAATCTATAAATCTAGTGGTGAAAAACTACAGCTGTTAGACTCAGAGCGTCAATTTCCTCCCTAACACGCACATTTCTGCAGAACGCTTCCAGAAAATCTAATTCCATAGGCTCTTCTATGTTATTGCACTGTTTGGCACAGCTGTAATCTTCAAAAGAGAAGAAGCAGAAACAAACAACAACAAAAAAAGAAAAAAAAAGAGCTAATTTTCATTTTAACCCGGCGCATGTTCCTGGCTTGTTTCTGTTTAAGGGCGAACTGAATCGCATTGATGTGAGAAACCAGCCACTTGTTCACATGTCAAACTTAAAAGATTTATTTCTCGCAGGAACCCCTCATTTCTAACATCCAGGGCAAAGACTGACACGCTACTTCCTTCGAGGATGTAGATCCTAAGAAAGCGACAGGCTGCTCACATTGCTGGAGGTGAGGAAGCTGTGGGAGGTCTGTTAGGGAACAAGCAGGAGCACAGGAACATAGAAACAGAGGGCTAATGTGCAGCGCTGTCAGGACATGACACATTCTTTCCCAGGCTGCAACCGCTGAATGCCAGAGAGAAGCAACATGCTTGAATCTGTAACATCTCACTGTTAAGCACACACGTTTATGTGTCAGAGGTTCAAGGGAAATGAGGTCAAGGCGCTTTTTCTTGACCAATCTCCAACAAGTGTAATATTAACTTAGATCAAAGCTATAATAAGTCACACTGTGTCTGTGCACGCTCTGACTTCTCAGCTGATTTTGCAATACAACAGCACGAGCTCATAAAAACACGATCAAACTGAGACTGAAACTACAGCGGCTGTTTAATTACCTCACGCAGCTGAGCTGGATCAGAGAGTTCCATCTATCAGCCAGAAAACACGACCGAAGGAACGGCGGGCTGCTCTGTGTAACAAGCCAACGTCCAATCAACTAACAAGTTGTAAACCATGTGGGTCGATTCTCCATTAAAATCTATGGAGGAGCATTTCAAAGAGCTGCGTGGAAATCTGGCATTCACAGAGCTGTTAGCTGCGCGCAGATGATCAAAGAGCGCATGCAGTTACATCAGAAAACACAAAGGAATACTTACTGCCATTTCCTCATTAGCACCAAGCTGGGCTTTGATTATGCTCAAGTTTCATTTACACAGGTTTGCAGTTACTTTCTGCTCTCGCTGATTGATCTCTCTGGGGTTTCAGCCTGCTTCATTTAATAATGACCTATACAGGAGTCAAACCGAGAGCATGCGCCGTTCCAGGCAAAAAAAAACAAAAACTGTCCCAATAACACACAAGGCCGAACGTCTAATTCATCACATGCTGGAGGATAATGTGGATGATGAGATGTGCCACGAGCCAAGTGAGGATAAACATTAACTGTGGTTACTAAACGCATGCAGGCCACCAGCTCTGCTGTATCTGCATGAGTGGGTCGGTAGGAGCCGGAGAATTTGTGCATGAGCGTGTCGCCTCCGGCTCCGAGCGCGGGGTCACAAAGTCAACAGAAACATCCGCCGCTGAGACGTTTGGACTTGCTCAACATGAAGCGGGACAGGTGGGCAGAATTCTATTTCACCGTGGAACAACACGCGACGCCTACTTTGCGCTCCTGATGACAGCATCTTTAAGCGGGACATGACCAAAACAAAAGAGCCTCGTGGCTGAAGGGCAGCGGGTAAACACAGGGCGGCCGGGCTCAGGGACTCTCCTCCTCTACCTTTGTTCATCCACAATGGAAGCAATCTACAGTTACTTTCCGTTTCATTAGGATAAGCTTCCCCTGCCTGGTGCAAACCAGGAGCATCTGCAGAACTTTGAAAACTTTCCCTGCAGCCCAATAAGCACAATTGCAGCCTCGCTATAATAAGTGTCAATGGCACAGAAAAACCCAAACAAACAAGCAGTGGTTTGGGACTGGAGATGCTTGACCTGAAACAGATCAGAGGGAGAGGTCTGAGGTGAGGAGGTGCAGGGGGACTGACTGCCGGGTGGCTGGAGGAGGACAGCTTGACTGCACACTTCCCCTGGCAGCTTTTCTAAGACAAAATTGCAAGAGACAAGGTCAGGCTCGGCGTGCACAAACTATCCAATCTGGCTGCGAGGTCACCGTGGTTCTGCGTGAGAAAATGTCACACAGACGGACGGCAGGTCCCCATGGGAGCACTACGCAAAGAAAAAGACGAGGCTGGGGAGTGCTGGGAAGGACATTCATGTCAAACCTCTGCCTGCCTCAACAGGACGCCTGACACAAAGTGATACACAGTCTTAATTCATTGCCTGCACGCGGTTTTATCCCCAATGCGCTCTTTCACTGATCGCAGAACTCATCTCCTGCTTCCACTTCTGTCACCTCTTTGTCAAGGAGGTGCTGATGGCGGGGCAGTGAGGCATAAATTCACTCACGTACGTCTCTGCTGTCTTTAATGTCTTCTGCCACAAATCTACATCATCCCTTGCAGTGTTCCTGCCTCCGTGTCAACACACAAGGTCACTGAGAGCTAAGATCCCATCTGCCACAAATGCTAATGACCACCATCCTGCCCCAACTCCCACTGGAGAGGAGCGGGTGTTTTATTGTCATGCAGCTGTCAACGCTGATGGACGAACGGCACAGAATCGCCCGACAACGTGCAAAAGCAAATAGCTCTGGAACTTTATGCGTTTTTGATCTCCAAGGAGAGAACATGCTTGTGGATGTAAGTGGATAGTCCTAGCAGCCGTCAGAGTGATGCGCTGTTGACCTCGCACTGAGTGAGGTGACTCAACAGATCTAATCTTACTGCAGCAGGACATTGCCATCTTTAGATAGATTGTGATTGGACAGCTCTAAAAGAAATGGTGGAAATCTGTTCGACCCGGAGCAGCGTGAGACGCATTTTGATGGCGCAAATAAAACATGAGCTCTGAGATTAATGGGATTCCTTAACTTAACGGCCAAATTCCTAGATTACTGACACATTTAGTGCAAGTAGTTCACAAGAAACCCACATATATATGTCTATGACCAAAGACCCGCTCCCTGTCAATACATTCACTCAGTAATTGAGTTTGGTTTCAGTGAAGTAAAAGATAAAAGAAATAATATCTTCTTGATGATTATTGTTGCCCCTCCAGTGTGCAAACCCCAGGGAAAATATCTACGATGAAAAGTCTAGATTTTCTTAAAATGTGCTTGCCAGCTTCTCCTGCTTTGCCCCAGACGTGCTTTGGTCTGAACAAATTACCACATCAAAGCAGCGGTGACTTTCTGAGGGTTCTTTTTGTGCAAATAAGGTGCAAGCACATTGTGAAAAGTGTTAATAATTGAACTTTGACAATCATATCTATTTGTGGTAATAATTAAAATAATTCAAAATTAGTTTTTGTGCATGTAAATGAGGCTGGGAAATGTGTAATTCTTTAGATGAATGAGACATGATTAAATATGTAAAACAAAACACTGGTACATATTCAGGCAGATGTACACTGCCAAAGAGAAAGTGTACAATCCAGCTTGTTCGGGGGGTTGTGTTATTCTTGCTGTCGTGGCTGACTGACCGGACATTTATCTGAAAAAGTGCCTAAACAGAAAAGGGAGTAACCTCTGGGGAAATAACTGAATCATGCTGGTGTCTTGGTTTGAAAAGATGACGAAGTCCATCACTGACAGATGTGACAGGTTTTAAAAATGATTTGTTTGTGCAATTTGGGCACATTATTTGAATTTTAAGTTTCCCATCCTACTTTGAGTGTCTCCAAAGAAAGAACACTTAAAAATTCATTCCAATGAATGCATCATTGATTTTAGCCAACAGCTACACAGATAACAAACATCCAAGCAAAGCCTGCATCTTAATGCAGGTTAACATCAATAAAAAGCTAATCAAGGTCTAAAAATTAGTCAGATGATGTCAGGATTTCCTTTAGTCTGATGTGTGCTGCATCTTTTCCCTTTTAAAATCCTGCTCAGATATGATTGGTGATGATAATTTGTTTTACTTCTAAGATGAAAATCCTTTTCATTGAGTAAATACTGCACATTCACATGCAAATGTACATATTTACAGAGATTATACATCAAGTGTTGTCAAAGTATGTTGTGCACACTACCAAACATTATGCTCATCATACTCTATAAAGAACAAAAACCTATATTTTGCAATTTGATAGACTTTGAATCATGCCAACTTAACTGCACATATATTTTGAAAACTTAAGTATTTTGAATTACATAAGAATACACCATATTTAATAGTTAGTTTATTATTTATGCTACTGCAAGACCACTATTATAGCCTACATACATATTTATTTGTGAAATGCTTATGAAGTTATTAAACTTTTCAGTCTCCTAATTGTTACAATACTTAGTTATATAGCTCATGCCATCTGGCAGGAGATATAGAGTCCCGAGTTGAAAGGCCACATGCAGGAAGAGATTTGTTCCTGTGGCTGTTTTAAAAAAAAATCTATAACAGTTTTGATTCCTTCAGTGTTAGGATTTGAATGTATGTTTTTGTTTTATTATGGAACGCCATATGCAGCCATAGATTTATTTCTGCCAAATAAATCTATGCATGGGTATAAATTAACAGACTTCTTGTGACCAGATCTTTTTAGATTGACGTTTTACTCTTCTCAAGGTTATTTATATCCAGGCCTTAGATGAGCACCCATTTTTGTGTTTTTTGTACAAAAGATGACCTCCCCCAATTTTTACTGCAAAATAAATCTACCCTCTGGTATTAGAATAAATAACCTTGTCATTTACAACCTTTACCAAGTGATTTTAAGTTTACATGTAATGGAGATGTAATGTCATTTCAAGGAAAGTGCACAGATTATGATGTTTCTTCAAATCTACTCACTTTTCCCCCTGCAGCTTGTTTGTTTTTACAATGAGGTCCTGTGTTTGCTCTTTGGCAGCCTGTTGAAAAAGTTAGCATACTTTTAAAGGACATTTTCCAAGCATATATTCTGAGAAAAACAACAACAACTTAATAAATCACTCAATTACATTGAGGATTAATATCAAGCCAACATAAACAAACAATCCTCTGTTTAATGTTCAGTTCACCTTTGTAAAAGCATAAGGCTCAATACAATTAATTTCCTGTGAATCTGATTAGTTTACCTTTAACCTGCTGGTCATTTCTTCACAACATGTACTCATAGCCTGGACATCTTCGTGAACACTTTCAAGCTCCTGAGGAGAATAAAAAATTCATAGTTAAAACTACTGTTCAAAGATACTAAATGTTTAATCTATACATATGTTTATATACAGTATACAGTTCAATACAGTTTGCATTACAACAGGAAAACAAACTGCTAACTGATGCTGGGCAGTATCAAGAAGTAGCTGAAATTTAATGATGAGGGAAACAGGGGATTAAATCACAACACACAACATCACTTGTTCTAATGAGTAATGCTGTTAAAATGGAAATATGCTTAATGTTAAGTAATAAAACACCGGGACTGATGTCCTCACAGGACAATTAGACACCTCAATTAAAGTTAATTCTGAGACAGATCCGAGTCTCCTTACTGGGAAATTAATAGTGATTCTATGAAAAAAGTTGATACCTCTTTAACTTCTTTAAATATTCCTGCAAACTCTTCGTTGATGGTCAAACTTCGTCTCTCGATATCGCCACGAAGATTTCTTCTCGTCCGCAAACTGTTCTCAGTGAAGAAGACTGAAAGCGCCTTAAGCGCCTCCAGCATTTCCTGCAAGCAAAATTAAAGAAGAAAAGAGTGGGGATCAGTGTCAGAATGGATATTGTGACAAATATTTTGACATCAAGTATCATAGTCCGATGGCCTGAACTAATACATGACAACAAAAATCCAGTATTTTCACACTTAAAGATAATGTTTGTTTGTGATATTCATGTTTTAACAAGCAATGAAAAACCCACTGTTAGCTCCTGATGATTATTTCGGGTAATGTCACAATAATCAAACGGAGGAAACACCACTGAAACGCGAAAAGCTTGAACATTTAGCCACTGTTAGCAATTAGCATAAGCTGAACTCCAGAGTTTTACCTTGTCGTTGTCAAGTCTCGTTTCCAATATTTTGTTAAGCTTCCTTGACAGGGGGTTGTTGGGCGGCACATTAGGATTCGGTGATACATTGGGGCTATCAGTTGAAATGTCTACTTTAGCACTAGCCATCTTGCAAACACACACGTCCACGTCAACGTCAACACTCCGAATGATATTTTGGTCCGTTCGAAATAAATTCCGGTCGGGGCGTAGATCCCCGAGGAAGGCGATCCAAGGTTCCGCTCTACTTATTTGGATAATTTGTCTGTTTTGTTTAAAAGGAAGACACTGCGATCACTGTTTATAAAGCCATTATATATTACATACATTTAATATATTACATACATTTATTTTCTGTACTATTTCTATTGTGTCCTCATGTAATACATAGGCTACATATTACATTTTAATAAAACTTTGAATATGCATTGTTTTCATACTATGAGTATCTTATATTATAACAGCAGATGCTACTCTCAGTTATTACAGACTATGCTAGCGGACGTTATAAATTACTTTGATGAATTATAAGGGGATGCTATTGTGGTCCGTTCCAATGTTATTAACATAACTACTCAGTGATTACACAAATTACTCTACAGTAATAGTTAAATGTACAACAAAATGCGATGAATATACAATAAATAAAAACAAACAGTAAAAAGGCAAAAAAGATCAATTCCATTTGATTCACCAAAAGTAAAAAGTTGGATCAGTTTATGGAAATCCTCTCAAACAATATCAAGCTACAAGTGATGTTCTTCTTCAATACAGTGTTGAAAGATATGAGAGAGGTACTTCAATCCGTGTCCATCTCCTGATTGCCACTGACATCAGGATTTACTTTATTTCATCACTAAAAACACTAACCTTAGTCTGTCCAGATGTTCGTGAATGCACCATGAGCGCGTTGGAATGATATGAGCGGAGAGTCCGGCCCCTGGGTGGGGATTTGTGTGATTGACGGTCACCTCCCAGCAGTGCTTCACGGGCTCGCCTCCTCCCAGCCTCCCTCCCCTCTTCCCCAGCAGGAATGTGAGATCGGGAGTCCGGTCAGTGAGCGCCGCTCCTCTCTGCGCCGCGCAGGAGTGAGTAATTGATGATCGCCTCGGTTAAACACATTGATGCGGAGGAAGTGATTTGTGTGCGGATACTGTTTTCACTTTTTCTGGATTTACAATCTAAACTGCATCTTGTCTCTCTCCTCTCTTCCTCCACTGGAGAAAAGTTTGCTTTGAGACCCGACACAGCTGGAGTCCGCAGATGGGAACGACCCCTTGGTCTTACAGCGAGCGCACCTTATATCGGAAGTCTTCCAACATGTAAGATTTCTCATGTTCCCCCCCACACACATTTTCATCATTTTCATTCTGACGGCGTTTGCAGTGCGAAAGGAAAGAGTGTTCCTTGAGGTCACCCCTAACAAGAAAGCACTGCATGTTCCTGCAGAAGTGGCAGCTCCTGCGGGGACTAAAGTATGCTCCCTCTGCTACATGTTGGTGCGGGTATCCTGTGGTCGGTTGTTAATTAACGAGTATTAAACTGCATCGCTTGAAGTTTTGCTATGTCATGTGTATTATGTAATGTCCAAGTTTATTTAATGAACACAGGTTTTGTCGATTCTTTAACAGTGTTTTCCGATTAAAGCCAACTTCTCAGAAACTATGCTCAATAATCGATATTCCAGTTATTGGCTTACCTGTTAGAATGCCTATTTGAGATGTTTATTATATAAGTTGTTATAATTTATTTACATTCTATTGCTGTGAAAGAGGAAAACCTGAAATAAAGAAGATAGTTGCATTCAACTCATTAAACATGAACTGATCAGACTATTTTCCTGGCCTGGGTTTGATGATGACCACGTTTCGTTTACTATTAATCAAATCCCAATTATATTTATTCTATTTTATGTAATCATTTAATCTGATTCATCTTTGTTTATACGAAATCTTCCTAGGAAGGTTGAAAAAAAAGTAGACCAAAATAATTAACAATTAGTCCCAAAATCTGATTAGTCCATGAATAGAGGTCTGTTAATTAGTAATTCCCTCTTTCCTACTTTATTTTACCCATCAGGTTAATTGTGTATGGTTAATAACTGAGCAACTAATTCATGGTTTGTAACTTATCTGATTTTTCTTGTTTTTTTTTTAAGTCATCAGCTTGCTTGCACAGCTGATATGTATGTCAGTGCTCAGTGTGGGTGTTTGTCTTTCTCCTCACAGGGACCCGGAGTCTGCGAGAAGGTGAAGGCTGCGAGTGTTAAATGCTCACTGCAAGGCTTCCAGCAACGCAGCAACTGCTCATCTAACTGCTGTCCCCTCGGTGACTGAGTCAACCATTTGTGGGCCGTTTACGATGGCGTCTAGTCTGACATGTACGGGGGTCATCTGGGCCCTGCTGTCCCTGCTCTCGGCTGCTGCCTCCTGCGTCGGTTTCTTCATGCCCTACTGGCTACTGGGAACTCAGATGGACAAGCCAGTATCTTTCGGCACATTTCGCCGCTGCTCGTACCCGGTGAGGGACGAGGAGAAGCAGATGACAGTGATGCTGGAGCAGTGTGGGCGCTACGCCTCCTTCCACGGCATCCCCAGTCTGGAGTGGAGGATCTGCACGGTGGTCACAGGAGTGGGATGCGGCCTCCTACTGCTGGTGGCGCTCACAGCTCTTATGGGCTGCTGCATCTCTGACCTCATCTCGCGTACCATTGGTCGCGTGGCCGGTGGCATCCAGTTTGTTGGAGGTGAGCACAGTGGTGTTTACTTGTGTTTATACCTGCAAATCTGCACTTACAACCACATGGGTTGCTGTAATTTGGTATTTTTTAGAGGTCAGATTACTTTTTCATTGGAGTTGGCTTTTTATTAAAGACTGCAAATTCTCTGTAAATCCTGGGATAGATATGATTATGGAGATCATGAAGGGTTTAATGGCTGTAATTAACTTCTCATTGAATTTGCATCAAACTTGCAGTTGAAAAAAAGAAAGAAAAAGAAGCAAAATGCTGTTTTGAGGAGAGAAAGAAGTATGCATATCATGCAACGGTCCTGCTGTCTGCCCAGGAAACCTGTGGTTTCCTCAGACCACTCTCCTGCACAGGAAATGAAATGTCTCTCAGTAAGATGCTCCTCCTGAATCTGAGTCTTTTTACATTTTTACGAAGGTTTGAAGCAACACTCACACATTGCATCAGATCGTTTGTTTCCCGCCGAGTTCTGTTGATGTTTGCATCATTTCGTGCTGCTTGTGTTGATGCTTTTGGCTGTGCGTGGCTTTGGTCCTTATTGCCAAAGGCTCGGGATGGCTTTTCATGTTGTAAATACGGTGGAACATTTCATTTGGTGGAGAAGAAAAAAACCTTTAAAACAGGACTGAGTTTTATAACGCTTTCCTGTGTTTCTAGACTGACCGATATTTTCGCCCATGTGCAGGAGACATTGGGCATGAGTATATATATTTTAGCTGCATTTAAGTGAAGTCATGGAAATTTATCCGGGCTACAGATGAGCTCAAATCCTGCTCTGGGCTTGACACAGAATGCAGCCCCTGGAGTTGAAAAGAAAACCCCACACTGATCCTCTTTGCAGAAGCAGAATCTTGTCCACGCTGCAGAAAGTGTCTTTTTGTTTGTTTGTTTAATTGCAGTAAACAGACCCAGCTCAGCCCAGCAGCAGCTTTGTTTATGTGTGCTGTTGTTTCTTTTTTTGCACACGTGCACTCCCGGGACATGAGGTCTGAGGGAAGGCTTCCAATGAAGCTGCAAATTTCTTTCCCCCAGTTTAAGAAGCTGTGGCACTCCAGCCATCTCATTAACTCCCCAAAAAATTTTTGCTCACATTCTGTTGCTCACCACTCCGCTCTTCCCAATCCCCCCCATCACTTCGCTGCGGATTTATAAAGTGATGTGACAGAGTAGCAGGTTGCAAGCAGATTTGACGGAGCTGCCGTTTTTTTTTTTTTTTTTCCAGAAGCATAAATCTACACAGGACCACCATAACGCTCAATGTCCTAATTCTAAAAGGCTTAACTTCTCAGCCACGTCAGTGTTAATGATGTGTAATATTGAGGATGAAGAAGGTGAAGAATGCTTGGGTTTCCAGAGAAATCTAAACTTTTATATATGGAAAAGCTCCTTTTAAGCTCACAGCTACTGCATAAATGCAGTGTTACAGCAAGCTGCTATTTTTGGTTATAGGATTAAAGAAATTCCTGCCTGTCTTTCTCGCCGGTTTCTCCGTTTATTTGCAGACTCACAAATCCAGACATGCATGAATTTAAATGGAGGGAGAGTGAAGAAAGGCGGTGTACAATACAAGAGACGCCGCTCAGATCTTTTCATCTCGAATGCTGACGAGCCAAAGGGCAGAGATGTCTCAGCAGGGCTAATTGGAAGTGACACAAACTGAGAAGCTCAGAGGGCTGGTGCATGTATTGTCCTCTGTCACTTATAGAGAGTGTCAGAATATCTGGGCGGGAAGGGGAAGTTTAGGGAGGGAACTAAAATGTACCTGATGATTGAAGCATTCGATATTCACTTCTTATCGAATGAGAATCTGGCTGGGGGGAAAAAAAGAAAAGATCTGCGGGGAAGAGACTGGAATTGGGGCTGAGAAGTTTGATTAAATCTCAGCGATTAGCAGGAGCAGGGAGAGGAAGGAAATGTGATGAGCAGCGTCAGTGGAGTGAGCCTTGTGCTTTCCCGTCTGATGCTAGCTTCATGCTCCTCTCATGTTTTCTCTGATCTGGTTGTGGACCCTTTAATGAAGCGCATTTTGCCAGAGAGGGCCGACCCTGTGGGCTGCCACAAATTAAGTACATCAACTTCACATATTATAGTAATTTATCTCACTCTCATGAAACAGATTAGAGGTGAAAGGACTTATCAATGCTTTATCTCATTAGGTGCTGCCCCCCCCCAACACAACAGCCTTTCACAGTAACTATGTGTTGTTGTTTGTCACTGCTTTCTTCCCAGCTCACTGAAAGCAGCGCCGCCCCGGAGCTCCTTAATTGCTAATGGCAGCAGGTTTTCTCCACAACAGAGAGTCTGAGTCTCAGTTTGAAACTGGTTTGGCTCATAAATCAAAGTTTCAAGAGCTTTATGCTTCCTCTATGAAACATCTACGTTGGCTGTAGTTTCTTGCTTATTTATGCAAGCGTGCAAGCGCTGGAACGGCTGTGGCATAGATGAGAGGTTCAGACATTTAAAGATTCTTGACTTGGATTTGGTTGTTAGGGATTTTGTCCCTCAGCCCTCCTGCAGAGGTTTGCATTGTCTCTGTGGGTGCTTCAAGCAGAATTACACACAGCAGGAAGAAAGCAATTGAACCGTTTAGACACTCGGCGTACTTTTCTCTTTTTTATAAACTTTGTTTTATCCCTCAGCACAATAACCTGCCTTTGAATTATCCATTCATGTCCATGTACGAGTTGTTGTTTTGGCATTCCACTCTTAGACATCATTATGCTGCGTGTTACTGTGATCGGTGTGATTGGATATTAATTATTAAATGCTGGGACTTGTGCTGCTACATCAGTTTCTAATGTCTGGCACAGATGCTGTTTCATAAGAGGCTGCTTTTGTTATGGTACCTCTGATAGGCACGGCCTCCTATAACTGAGACATCTGATCTGAGGGGGTTTGGAAAATCTGCAGGATTATCTCACAAAAACAAGCCACTGTGATGAAGCCGGCGCTGGAGAAACAAAATTGGATTTCAGCTGTTAAACTTTTTGCTAAGAAAGACTCAATAAAGGCCACGTACAGTATTTGCTGAGCGTTATTGGGTGTGTTTATGGATAATTGGGAGAGGTGTTGTAAATGCTCCATAGCCTTTTAAAATACATAGTGCCAAACTATGCCTAAATGTCCATTTTGGAGACTTTGCCTGAATCGTTTGAAGTAAAATGTCCCTTATTTTACTCTCCTTCACTTGATCAGAGTCAGCTTTTGCAGAAATGATGGTGACACATTGTACTGATTTGATGGAGAGGAGCTACAGCTGCATCATGATCACTCATTTATATACTGGAAGGTTTTTTTTGTTTGTTTTTTATAATTCAAACTTGAAACCTTTTACATTCATAAAATGTTTCATCTTAATTATTTCTTCAATAGTATCTTGTTTACTGACATTTATACGTCTTAATATTTCACATTCACAATATTTACTGTGACCCCAAAAGTCTGTAAATAGACCTTTGGTTGCAGATATGGATTAATCTAATTATAGGTGTGCAGTTTTTAAGCAGAGGCTTAAAAAACAGGCTCAGAGCTCAAAGGGTTAAGAAAACTGTAAGAGGACTATTATTTGATACTATTGTTGTGTAATTTTCATCATAAAGATACAAAAAATCCAACAAGTTTCTTCTTTTTCTGCTGGATTTTTTCCCATCCCTCGACTTTTTCAGCTCCTTATCATCCAAGCTGGCTTTATTTTTAACTTTTTCCCCAAAATTTCAGTTGAAGAACTTCAAATTTGTTTAAGTGCTACGCTTACGAAAGTCGAGGCCGCCTCTCAGACCCAGTGGAACGTGGAGCTTTCTGTGACCACCATGTGCTCTGAATTGGCTCTGACATCGGGGTTTTGTCTCAGATCTCAAAAACCTTGCCCGAGACAGTCTTGATTCACTCACTGTGTGACTGGCTTTAAGGGATTAACACTGGAGACTTGTGATATAACTACATGCCAAACCAAAGGATAGCTTAAAAATGAAATATCAGCACCACTTTGAAACTGGCAGGAGAATAATGTAAAAACGCCAAAAGGAGAGAAGCGTGACCCATTTTTCATCACACCTGATATGAAACTTTGGCACGCTGTTTGCAAAAATAACAAAGGACTTATTAGTGTTGCTCTTATGAGAACAATAAAGGCAAAGGAAGCTGTTTTCACCAGCGAAAGCACAGCAGCGTTTCAGAAATGCCTTTGTCGGGGAATAATAAATGAACCAAAACATGTTGGAATCCTCGTAAAGATACACTGTACTACTGTAACTACTGTTTGTAGTTGTTGGTTTAATAATCATGAATTGCAAGTGAGGATCGAGTTTCTCACAGAAAGCCATTTGCCTTTAGAGACAGTCAGTCAAATAAAAATGCTTTAATCCCCCCCCCTGAAAAAAAGAAAGGTCAGTTGAACACATTAATGATCGCATTAGGAGAAACAGGGATAAAACATTGTTCCAAAACATCTCTGAAAATATTGTTTTGACCTGCAGAGAATGTCACCGTGCCTGAAATCATTTTAGCTCTTGATAAAAATGTCAGGCGATACAGCCGCTCTGGGCTGCAGGGTGTAAGCTATATTTTATTGAAAACATTTTGAACTGCTGAGTCCTCATAACTGAAGGTGAAATAACAAGACAAACACAATGATGCATGATGGCTGCTCTCCCTCTGCCTTTTTCCTGGGAGTTTGTTGGGACAGTATGTGGGGTGCACGCAGAGGATTTCTCATGAACTGCTGCTGTTTCAGAGGAGACGCTGACTTATGAGGTGTTTGCTCCCCTCAGGGATGCAAGACATGTTCGAAATAGCCCAACGCAGCTTTTTCAATATATATATTATATAGACCATCATGAGGTCAGTCGGGACTCTGTAGTCTAATTTTGTCTGAGAGAAAACTCTACAGTTTGTGAAGGAAAATTCAATGCCATCTCTGCTGGATGAGCATCAATTATTGATTAGAGACGTTTAATGTCTATTACATTAAATATTAGACAAGAGCGCTGACAGTTCTTTGATGAAATGAGATCAGAAAAATGTCGGCTTCCTCATGGGACTCTTCTCCCCTGCGAGCCTTCTCAGAGTGAGATGACAAACTTATCATTTATTAAAGAATCCATTTTTATTTGGCCTTTTGCAAAGTTTTGGCTTATTTTTTTTTCATCTTTTCAAAGTTGAACTAGATAAAGTCTGAAGTTTCCCCCCCGATTGGAAATAAAAAGAGAATTTTGTAGAAGTTGATTGAAAGCGTGCTGTGCTTGTGTTTCAGAAGTGTAGGATGTGTTTCTGTGTGTGTGTGTGTGTGTGTGTGTGTGTGTGTGTGTGTGTGTGTGTGCGTGTGTGTGCGGGAGGGAGGGCGACAATGTGACATTCTGGCTCTCACCTCCACAGTTTGCACAGATTTGCTGGCAGCTCTGGTTGAATTATTCCCACACAGCCCCCACTGAAGCTGCAGTCGATCTAAAATATCAAATAATTGGCCGTGTTTCCTTCCGGGAAAGCTTCTCCATTTCGTTTTCTGGTTGATTGGCTGTGTTTACACCCCTGTGCCAGCTACCCATTGGCCCTCACTGGTGCGCATTGTCAGTAAGTGAAAAATATGAGGCCACTGGTTGTAGGATGTAAGTGAATTACTCTCTGTTGCACTTAAGTTTGACAACGTTTTAAGTCTACTACTTCCTTGAGTAGCTCTGCTGTTTCCACAGAGGTGACCTATCACACGCAACATGTAAGACAGCACTCCCGTCATGTGCCGCTGAGGCCAGATGAAATTAACTTCACCGCATCTGTCTGCACCACCTCTGTGGCTCAAAGGGTAAATCAAGGGCATGAGCATGAGTGATAGATATGTAAAGACATGCATATAAATAACAGATGGGCCGTGGTCATGGCATCCATAATGTTGCCAAGGGCTATTTGGCACCGTCTTGTGTTGTCCTGTTTCAGTCATACCAGCACAGCTAGGAGCTTTGTCCTTGTGTCGGCTTTATGAGCTCCTGCCAGCTGGATCGCGCCCAGCTCCAGAATGTGTGCTTCCACTCCCTTCTCACTTGCAGCATTTATTTTCAAGAGGTACAATGGGATGAAATTGCATCCAAATGTGAAAGACTTCAGGATGAAGAGCTCGTCTTTCTGTCTGGAACGGCGTCCCCTGAAATTTATCGTTTCACGGTGTCATATCGCGAGACGTTTCCGAGGCAGTGGATGAATATTACAGCTTATCCTTTTCACATCCAAAATGTATCTGTATTCCTTCCTGCTCATGGGCCTGCCAGTTAACTGGGACGATGATGAACTGCACTGTCTGGTCTGTCATGTAGGTATTGCATAGAACTAATGAGATTGCAGCGGCCCGTGTGTTTAAGAGAAGGAAGCCGGGACTTTTCACTGTGGACATGAGGCTTGTGTAATGGTGTTTGGAACAACGCTCATGCTCTTCATTGCTTACGTTTCCGGTCTCTAATGGTTATAAAGTGGATGTCTCTTCCTGTGGGTTGATTGATCACCTAAAGTACAGACCACTCCACACTGTAATACGCTCATCCAGCCCAGCAGCCATATTTTTTTCTCAACATACAGTTCCCCTCAAACCCCCACCGACATGACCACAAGGGTGTTTGCAGTCAGAGAGCCGTGAAACGTAGCCTGTGGCTAAAAGCAGCCTGAGCCAGTCTTCACTCTTACTCTGGATGAACTCATACTTCCCTTCTTTTGTCTTACCTCTGCTTCTCCCAGTCTTTAACTGTTTTTGTTAAAAAAAAAAGATTTGTTTCATAATTTTTCGATTTCTCTCCCCCCATTTTTGACCATTCACTCTTTTCCTCCATCTCTGTCCCTTCCTCCACCTGACATCACAGTGCTTTGGGCAGTATGTTGCAAGCAGAAAAAACGAGATGAGGCCAGGACCTATAGTGATCCAAAGAGCAGACTTGGGACTTGGAAGCAGATGTAAAAAAAAGAAAAAGAGAGGGAAACAGTAAGAGAGAGAAAAGGGCGGAAAGCCCAGCATCAACAGGGATTTAGTTTTGTCAAACAGGAAGTCGGGGAACTAAAGGATAGACAGAAGGGTTATTTCAGTCTACCTCTCTGTTATTCATTGTTTTTCGCTGGTATAGCAGCAAACGTGCTGCATGTCGGATTGTTTTTTATCAGTGGGAACAAAACTGTTGGAGAAAACGTGTTTGGTGTGTCTGCAGTCGGGTCTGGCATTCATGCAGCTGTAAAAACAGAGAACTGGGAACAGGGGAGCTCCCAGTTATGGGAATAACTGAGTTTAAGAAATTAATTTGCTCTTGATTAAACCATTACACGATTAAATGACGAGCTGATGTGCAAAGAATGATCTTCAACAGCGATTGTTATTTTAAAACAAATTTATCAAGCAGTATGGAGCTGGGTTTCTCTCTCATTTCTGATTAAATATTGTTGGGCTGTAGCCTGTTAGTTGGACTAAATAAGCTATTTGATGTGGCCTTTGGAAAACGGAGATGAAGATTTTCTTATGTAATTGCAGACTTTTTATAGACTGAACATTTAGTTAATCAATACAACTTGACTCCTTCCAGACACGCATTTCCTCATCTGATGTCAGCTTAGTTTGTCAGACTTTTAGCAAAGCTGAGATGCAGATTTGACTTGGACTTGTACTGACAGGTTGACATGCATAGCGAGCGGCATAGTTTGCTACTGTAATTTGGGTCAGGCTGCAAGGTGAACTCAGACGAAGAGGATGATGATGTTTTTCTCTGGTAACAACTTGTTAATAATTGCAATAAACCCTCATAAGCCAAGCAGTTATTTATAGCATCAACTGTTAAGTCATTTTAGACGTGTCAGAAACGCCTCTTCCAATCCACTTCCATTGTAGTCTGCACAACCGCCGTGTGCATGACCTCTGCTGAAAGGTGCTGCCATGGCAATATGACACCTATAAGGAAACTACAAGGATTTTTACCCTGTTATGCCTCGCTTGATGTACTGCCCAATCTCACACAAAGGGCAAGTGCTGCGTGCATTTTGTGGCTCTAATATAATTGTGACCAATGTCTGAATTATATTACTTTGAACGGATCGATGTGGCCGTTAATGTAACATTTCTCATGTATGAAAGGACTTTACTGGGGTTACAGCCGGGTTTAGAGCCACAGTTTTAAGCCAGTCTGCTGAAATGATCACAGTTGCATTGCCAGAACGTTTCCCTGTTAACTTATTTACTCAAAAAACAACATAAAAATGAAAGTGAATGAAAGTGAATTTGCAGGCTAAACTGAATCAAAGTTTTGCTAAAGTCAGAGAATAACTAAAGACATCTGGAAAAAAAAGAAATCCGACCTTAGTAATGGGCACAATCTAACTCACATGCATAGCCATTTTGTCATTATTTTCAACTAAATAACCTTATTTAAGACTGAAAGGTATCTTCTCAGGGGTTTCCTGCTTGACTTTAAGGGAAAGGACGAAGCAGCCATAAAAATAGTTGTTAACACTTGTCACGTCTTCGTCATTGGCACCTAAAAGTGTGAATATGCGCGAAAGGATGAATCCCCGCCCAGACAGATGCTTAACAGATGGCTGAGGCTCCTCTCCTTTGTATCACAGGTGACACACATTGTGGAGGCTATGTTTAATGTTACTGCTTAAGCCTGGACCTACAGTGAGTAATACTTTAGTCACAGGTACAAGAGCAAACTCCTTCCAACAGAAACACAAATAGAGAACAAAAGGAAAAGAAAAGATACCTGTATCGCCACATGTTGAGTCCAATGAGGGATATAGAGAATGATGGGGAAGTCTAACATCTGACCTGTTAGATATCTCTCAGGAAGTCAGAGGCCACAAGCTGGCTGAATAAATGTGTAAGTATGGATCGGCTCAGAATCCTGTGGGATGAAGTAGTTTGCTCAGTATTCATACCCTGTTTTACAGTCTCTGAGGCACCATGCCTCTGACACTACAGTTAATTATCCTGTTCTTTCTAGTGAGGGGAATGTGGGGTCAATACTTCCTTTGTGCTGCCCTTTGGTAGGTCAAATAGCAGGGCAGGGAGAAAATAGAATCTGGGCTGGATATATGGTATATATGGTATATAGAACCACAACTAAAACGGAAGGACGGAAAAGAGAGACAAGTTGATTTTTGCTGAAGAATTCCTTAGTAATTTTCCATCATTATTTTATTTTCCCAGAAAAAGAAACTAAAGACACAATTTTTGTCTCAAACTTTAATTCCCACAGAGAAAATGTGTAAGTTTTCGTTTTAAATTGCAAATGTCTCAGTAAATTTTGCTCCAGATGGCCAAGAATGTCTTGCATCTTGTTCCTCAAAGGCCAAGAATAGCATTAAGAGCCAAAGCTCTCATGGTAATGTGTGAGCCACCTCTGTCTCAGGGAAAATTAAATCAGTTTACAGCTGTGGGAGAGGTCAGGCAAGACGCTTGCCAGCATTCTGCCAGACACCGGGGGCAGAAGAAGATCAGATCAGAGGTGGATGTGGGTCACCTATCCACATGGCGTTGTGCCAGCTGTACTCTGATGACCCAGTGATGGTAGTTTTATCCACGTTCTCTTTTCAGCGTGCTTCTTGTATCTGCCTGTGTAGGTATGGGTCTACATGTTGCTGTGTGTATTAATGGCTTGTCTGCCTAGGCGTGTGTCTCCCGTTCCTGTCTGCCTCCAGGAATGTTGGGAATTTAGGGTAAATATATTCTGGTGCCCAACACCCAACCCCAACTGCAATTTCAAAACTAGACGTTTTTAATAAACATGCACGTCTATATTTATTTTGTGATTTAAATGATTACATGGTTGAGGATTTTTTGCATTACACATTCATCTCATGTAAATTGGAAATGACAGCCCCTTTGAGACTGAGTGGCTGTGCATTTAATGATCAATACAAATAAAAATGATTCTGAAAGAGGGGAATTTGCATTGTGGCCGTTTTTGAAGTCTTGCAGAAAAAAAATACCAAAGGCACCTTGGCATAGTAATAAGCAGAATGTCACTCTCATCAGTATCAGGAGATGACAACCCTGCAAATGTGCTGCATAAAATTATGTCCCACAGTGGGTATGCATCAGGTTCTGTAAGCTGGAGAGCAGTCATCCCTTCTTGGCTCATGGCTGGAGACTGGGGGAGTTTTTAGTGTCGGGGTGGAAGTTAGTTTTGCTTTACTTCCCAGGCCTCTCATTCCAGCTGGTCAGCAGAAGTTGGGTGGGCTTTTCCCATAGGATCTGGTTTCCACGTTGGCAGGGGGTGCAGACCCAGAGAGGAGACGGCAGAGAAGATCAACATTTGCAGAAATTCCTGGAGTCTCGCAGCGGTTGGGGGTCTTTGGCTTAAGATAAACAGGTCAAGCTGCAAGTTGCCTTCAGATTAAGAAAAAAAAAACTCCACTGTTTTGTGGAAAGTCACTTCAGCTCTCAAGGTTTATTTTTACTCTCCTTTGGGTGCTTTTTTTTTTTCCAGCCTTGGCAGTTAAACGGCACCATGTTGACTGGCCTGTAGGTGAACTCAGAAGAAAAAGTTATTTAGCAACAACACATAAACAAAACCAGGAACATAAGAGCTCTGAGTCAAACATGTATCCTGTCAAACTAACAGACAGAAAGGCTGCAATAAATCGCTGAAATAAGAGGCCCCTCGACGGGATGCTCATTCAGTTTACCATATGACTTAGTGGCTGCTTGTATTTTGAGGCACTCAGGCCCAAATACAGTCTTGTGTAAGCATAACTCAAGGTTTCTGGAATGTACAAAGTAAGCTTCTTCTTAGTGAGAGTTAGACGAGACTATAAACAGGACTAAGGACTGCTATTCCCATATTTGTACGTGCTTCTGAAGATCAGCAAGATCTAGTAGCCATATAAGAGGCTGGCATGGAAAAACAACTCTGCTGAGTTGTCGTTATTGGAAATAAACTGGTACTAGAGGCAAAAGTTTTAGATGCAGTATACAAACAGCTGCCCGGTTTGTGGCAGATACGGATATCAGTAGCGATATCTTATCACTTTCTTCACCTGTTTTAAGAGCAGAGAACATTACTGAGGTAATCTGTCCTCTGTGCCCGCTCCACCCCTGCCACTTTCATGTGCTCTGCTACCATTAGTCACATTTTCTCTCTTGAGTGTTGACTTACCTCTTGCTTTTCTTGTGTATATGCTGGATTTTTCTTGCTTAAGTTGAACAGAAACAAAGTGTCGCAAAAAAAAAAGTTAAAGCTGAGAGTTTCCAGAGGGAACACTGTAACAAAGGCACTCTTTGATCCAACAGAATGACTTTGCTCTCTGCTCCGTTTCTGGTTTTGGACTCATTGTGATTCCCTTTGGTGTTGTGCTTCGAGGCTCGACATTGTCGGTTTCCCCCATAGCCATGGCAACCCGGTTGTGGTTACATCAAAATATTGCAGGAAGTTTTCCTGGGTGTGATTTAAATTCATGCTGAGGCTGAACTTGGGGCTTTTTAATCACACATTCCAGCTATTGCTGGACATCACGATGGCTCATAAGTTGTTGCCTCTTGCAGGAGATGGGTCGGATGAATCGAAATGATTAAATATAAGTCATTTTCGCCCTTTAGAGTCTCGCCGGCATAATGAAAACACCAATTTTCACTGAATAGCTCCAAGATAATGCAAACATTGACCGCCGTCATTTGTCTGCTCTGTATTATGGCTTTCATTTCGAATAAAGCCTCACAAAATAACGTCATCTAAATCCATTCAGAAGGGAAAATAGGATCATATTTACTTCTTTCTGGTGATGTCGGAGTTGTTGTGGTATCCAAGAGCATGAAATATTGATTTTTAGTTTTTCATTTTTAAACGAAACACATGGAACCCCTGTCGTGGAGCAGGCGCCCAATCTAACTGAACTGGGAACCACAAGGGCAAAATGGAGAGAAAGCAGAAGACTTCTAACAGAGACAACCAAAAATGAGGGTGTCACCTGTTAAGCTGCAGCAGAAAGTAGGATTTCCAATTATAGAGTGATTATATGTGGAGCCAAGCCCTTTGGAGCTAAACCATATCACTTTACTGCCGGTGATATAACTCACATCTCTTTATCTTCTGCACCGCCAGCTAAGACTTGATCATTACTGAATGTGTCAGTGTCATGACTGTCCTGATAGCGGTACTCTAATGCCAGTCCTTTGTTGGAATTTCCCTCCAAGGCATCTACTTCTTCTTCCTTTTTGCTTCCTGCCTCTCAGAGAAACCCGTAAATGCTGCTAAGGCAAAGACATGGCTTTCATAAGGAAATTGTTAGAATAGCTGGTTAAATTGAATTTGGTTCATTCACAAATTGCACATCTGAAGTGATTATTTCAGGGAGAAATTGCACAAATCAAAGCAGATTTGACTGATATTTTTTTTGTTGTCACAACAATCCGCTGAATCTGTAACTGGCTGAATGGCTCCAACAAAAGGGATAACAGGTTAGAAGTCAATGTTATTTTTCCTAACATTTCTGAATCTCTGTGAGAGCTGCCGGATCAGGATGTGAAATCCCCCAAAGCCGTTCTGCTCAACATGTTTCTGACTGACCGTGATGCGCTCCACCACCTGACATTTGAAGATAACCACAGAGAGTAGGCGGCCGGCCAGACTGTGGGTTTGAGCACTCAGCCTCACTCATGGCGGATGGCGAATAGCTCGTCATGTGCAAAAACGCAGATAATAGAGGCTGAAAAGTCACTGTTGCTCAGTCCTACTGATAACACCGTGCAGACTGTCAGTCACAGAGCAGAGTGGACAAAGTGTAGGTTGTACTGTTTTGATTGCCTGCCCGATATCTGTACTCTCACAGTTAACTGGCTCAGAAATATTGCTTTTTTCTGCTTCTGTAGCTGCACAAACTCTCCAGAGAGAGATGGCAATGATGCTATAATAGAGGTAGGAAAGTTTGACATCACTCACTTTGTAGTTTTCAGTGAATATCACCCGAACACACAGCACTGACGTCAAGGCTATTCCGAGAGACATCGGGTAAACTGACTCCAGCTGCTTGCACAAAATGTCAATAAAAAGCAGCAGCGGCTATGTGCTGCACAAAGAGGCCGACCAATACCCTGCTGAGTTTTGGAGACTTAATGTCCATTATTATCTCAGCATCATGTTCTCCTGCCTCCGTTGTGTCTGGAGCGCTGCAATAATTTAGCATGTGCTTTCAGACGATGTAGCTGAGATGAGTTAGACGTTGTTTTGACTGTCAGACAAGCAGAGAAGCTGCTTAAAAGCATTCATTCGCCGCTAATGTTTGCTGGAAATGTCCTCCTGGATATGGGTGTGATTCTATTATAGATAATGCCAAATGTTAACAGTATGATTAGACAAGTATTTAAATGCAACTGAGCAGCGGGAGCAACTTATGATGAAAGTTAATTGGTTTGACAGAACCTGGTATATTTGTCTTTTCTACAGTGGGCCTCTTTTTTTTAAGACTTCAGTGCCGAATATCCAATTTAACGTCTAAAGTCTGAATTTCTTGACACCCAACCAGAAATAAAGGCAATAAGAAATGAAGTGAAAAGCCTCTTCTGTTCAAGCAGCATTACGTGTCTCTGTGCTTTCTCCCATTAAAGCTTCCAGCATACTTAAAAGTGAGTGAAGTATTAATATGGCTATTTTTATTCTAAAGGCAGGAATTGAGATATGCATTTTAATAAGAAATTAAAAACTGTAGAGACAAACAGTTGGAAATGTAAAGTCAAACATTCTTAAGGAAATCCAACAGCTTATCATCTTAAAAGATTGCATTTCCATGCGCTTGGAGCCCTCATGTGGCCCACAATCCCTGCCCCCTTCTCTATCCATTCCACCCAAAGAAAGCAGATGCCAAGGAAAGATGGCAAATCTATGGTTACAGCTCATTCCTCGGCTTTGTTGTCTGCACGTCTCACTGCGAAAGACTTCAGAGGAGCTGAGTACTTCTTGCTTGGCAGTTGTTGGCTGGCTACTGGCAGCTGGTGCGTGGAGATTTCCCCCGGTGGTATACATTCAGTTTGAAGAGACACATTTAAACTACACATACAACACTCTGAACTTCAAATGGAAAAGGCACTGGAGTTTTTACAATTGATTTTTTTTTGTGTGTGTGTGTCGGGAGTGTCTTTTCATCTGCGAAATCTGATGCCATGCCTACGAAGCTCAAAGTAAAGAAAAGTTCTGTGGTTTCATTTAAGACATGCAATAATGAAGGGGATTAACTAACAAAGGCGTGGTTCAAAAACATACAGTAGGATTTTTTCTTACTAGAAAATAAAAGAAAATCTCCATAGTTAGAGGCTTATGTGGTTTTTCTAAATGTCCTTTTTTTCATAAAATAAGGAGAGATAAGACAGATTTAAAGTTGCTTAAAGGTTTGGGTGTTTTTTGTCACGTAAGGCAAAGCATTCAAACAGCCACTCTTCCCGCTGCTTATTGATAGGGCATCAGCAGGGTGTTGCAGAGTCATGGAGACACCTGCCCCCAACCACAACAATCTGTAATCATGATCAAAGCTCAGATCTGTCAGCTGGGAGCTCACCGGTGTCCTTGCTCTGAGTTTCGTTGCTTTCAGTCTACCCCTTCTCTTGGTGCGCCCTGTGGTTAGTCACACAGGAGGCAAACAGAAGTTGTTAGAAAAATGGAGGGTGGAGCCTAGCATGAGCAGGTACCCAGCAGCATCAGCTGGACCCACTGATCTGTCACAAGCCGCCATTTGTTTCAGTCTTTGGGTGCATCATTTGAATATTTTCGCTTTCATTTGCAAACATCATAATCCGCATTCTCCACATGCAGCTTTTTGATTTCTTCCCGACACCCAGCCATCGGCCTTGCCCGTTTGTCTTTAAAAATGCAGCAAATGACTGAGCCTGTACCGTGTGTGTGGCAATTAAGGAGCCCCATTCACACCTTGGCTTAACGCAACATCCTCCTCTGTCTCAGCCCCTTGCGATAATTACCCCTTTGTTAGACCTTGAGCTTGAGAAGTAACACCTAACCAAGGGCAGCGTGATGTGTGCAGAGCAGCGCCGTGATTCATTGGCATGTATATGGTCGGCTGTATATCTTCAGGGGAGAAGTAATAGGTGGGGGGCGGTGGGCGGAACGTGGTGAAAACAGGCTGCTGTCGGTTGAGCAGCCGCTAATGTGGGCTCACACTGATGGTACAAAACACAAAGGAAAACGATCTGTTATTATTGTCTGCTAATGGACTAAACGGCAGCGATGACAAAGCGTAACACGGATAATTCCTGATCAGTATTGATAAATACATTTATTACGAGAGAGGATGGGGAAGGCTTGGCTTCAGTTTCTTGTCCAACCAAGAGTTCATTTCCCAGAGTTCTGAACATGATAAAAGCCTCATTATATAATGCAATTTATTACATTTGCCTTGTTTGTTGAATAACTTAAAAAAAAACAGAAATGAAGATATTTATTCATCGTAATACTGAACAGTGCAGTAATGCACACTTTTCTACTGAATCAAATGGTGGTTGCTGGACTCGGGGACACGGAGGAACACTCCACTCTCTACCAGCCAATTTCTTTCTGTTGTGGTGTGTCAACTGTGATCCAGAGCTAATCTACCAGCCTTAATAGTGAGGCACCTACAGGGAGCCCAGGGGCCCCAGAGCCATTGCCACTGCCTCATTCGTCTTAAAGACAGGCTACAAGCAGACACCAGCTTCATGCCTGTCCTGCTGTGCTTGCATATGCAGAGTTATGAGGGGATGCTGAACCCAGAAGCTTTCATCCGGTCACCAGTGCCCCCCCCCACACACACACACACACACCGCACACTCTCTTGGTCACCATGGATGAGAAAATCTGAGAAGATGGTCTTTTTCCCCCGCAGGGAGCCGCTGGTCTCGTCCAGTGGAAACAAGCAGGCATGACCGTGCTCACACACTGAGCAAATAGCACGGGAAGCTTTCCTAGTTGGGCTGTTTTTGCCATTTCCTGTTAGCATTTCTGTCCCCGGTTTCCTTTGGAAGCTGCTCACACATCACGCACATGCACCTTTGCTGAAAACAACATTAATCATTTTCTTTTCCCTGTTAATTTCAGTCATGCTGTCATATTGACTACCAGAGCAGACAGGCATTTATAAAGACACATGCTGGAAGATGCGCCCCATCGGTGTGTTTGCCCACCATTTGGCAACGAGTTGAAAGGAGACAAGGAACTGCTTACAAGTCATTTGTTTACTTGGTTTCTACACACAACAAAGTCATTGAACAGTATTTGCTGTCTGCTTATGTTACACAATCTGTTCAAAGCACCAGCTGCATCAATTTGCATGGAGTTAACTTACATCCAATAAAACTGTTCATCTTTGAGTTTCTAACTGAATCATTAGGGTTTCTTTTTGTCCTTTAAGACGCTGACCAGGCATTTGTACTTTCCATTTTTGAGAGAAAACTGAACATCATCCCATTGTTTCTTGCTCATTCTGTGTATAGAACATTAGCGATCAGCCAAACAGCAAAAAAGACAAACAGTCAGCCTTATGGTGAGCTGTTTACTCTGGCAAGTACACTCAGAAAGTCTTGCAATTGTGGCAAAATTAATGACTTGTCCCCAGCAAAGCTGCTGGAGGCAGAGCTCTGTTTGTTCCATTCTAGTGGAAGTCAAATACAGCTTAAACAAACTCTGCGCCTCAACTCTTGCTGTAAAAGACTCAGGCAGCCTGTTTCGGCTTCAGCCAGATGCTGACTGATCGCCTGATTAGAAATTACCGTCTTTCCCCCCCAGCAGAAAAAAATAACCCATGAAATGGGAAATTTGAGATAGCAGCTCATCTTGAACCATCCCTTCTCCATCTCCCCTCCACTCCTCCCTGCACCAGCTCGCTGAGTGAAGGATACATTTGAGGGTAATGAAATAAGACCATTTAAAGAAAGATTTGAACCCAGTAACAATCATGGGTAGACAATCACATTACCAGTTGACCATTGCTATGGCTCTCCCTCCCATTAAGAGGTATTATAATCTCCTCAAAGATGTAATTACAGTGGAAATGGACTGATGTCTGAGCAGCTGAACCGGTCAGATGCACAGAAAAGCACATTTTTGCTCTTCTACTTCTTAATGTCGCTGCCTGTATGCCAGCATTTGCAGATGTTTCATTAGATCAGAACATCGCCTTTAAGCGGCTCTGCCTCCTGTGGAAAATGCAGAAACATGAAAGAAATTGACACCTACATTTCTTAACTTTTAAAACCCTGCAGCGTCTTTTTTTTATACACTGAGGTAAACAGACTCCCTCACAGAAGTCAGGGGGTAAGGATGGTATTTAATATGTATCCTCTTCCTCTAAGCCTCAGATCTTAGCTCCTTTACCTCCGCTGCTTCCCCTCTCCCTTTTCAGGGGCTGCTGAAGGTTGATGGGGCGGGGGGGGTTTCTCAGGCAGGGGGGAGGGAAAGGGGCTCTGGAGGCCGCCTGTGGAATCTTTACATACCACCGGAGAAAGTGGGAGGGACCTTTTTTTCCTCCCTCCACATTTTCTCTCAGCCAGCATCATAAAGTGTGCAGCAGCAGCAGCAGCTGGTGTCAGGAAAGAAAGACGGAGGGAGAGGAGCGACGCCCTGCTATCTCACTTACCATCTTCTTTAAATAAAAGCCTGTAAGCAGAAAGAGAGGGAGGAGGGGTGTTAACACTGACGGGTGGAAGATGTGGCACCCATCCCTACAGCAAATCACCAGATGGAGCAGATCTAAATCAAGTTTTCCCTGCTATAAATACAGTGGAAAACGAGCAGACACGGGGAATAATAAGCAGCAACATATGCCGTGGTCAACCTCTGTGGGTAGAAAGGAGTGCTGTTCCTCCGTGCTTTGCATTTCTCCTCTGAAGTCATCCATGAAGGCGCGCAGTTTAGCACGCACCGCAGCCCTGGCAGCAGGAGATGCCAATCAGACCAGTGGCTGTATTTTTATCCTATCTATACAATGGAAAAACAAATTTATCTCCAATCAAAGAGAACTAAATGATAAATTGCTGCATCCTCCTTTATGGACCAGTTCATCTCAGGGTCTCAGTGCCTTACTGAGCTGTAATTAAATGTTTGACAAGGGGCAAGCAAAGTTAAAACTGTTGTGGTGGTTGCCCCTTCCCCATCTTTTTCTCTTGAGTGTCGTATTTTTTGGGAAGGTGGAGCAGGTTTTCATCTGTTGGCCCACAAGGATCAATTAAGCCATCATGAGGAAGAGACAGTAACAAGACATGCAATGAAAGGTCCGTGTTCCGCGGGGAAACTGTGTTAAATTCATCACCGCCTCGTGTTCACACATTTATCACGGGCACATTACAACATGTAATCTGTCGCAGATGTCAGGGGTGGTGCTGACTCTCCATCACGCCGCACAGCCTCGCGCTGCAAACCGTAAGAGCTCAGGGGAGAATCTCACACACACTGAATTAATTAAAAAGCCGTGATTTCGCTTTTTTTTCCCACTTTCATAAGTGAACTGTTGAGCAAATCCTCTCAAAATGAAGAGAGAAATCGTGTTGTTGTCTTGGAACCATGATGGAGGTTGCAGTAACACCTTTCCAGCTAAACTGTGTGTCCAACTGAGACTGCATGAAGCGTAATTACAGGGTACAAATGTTTCATCGTCACATTCTCACACATAGTCCACGTCTCTGTCTGGCCAGCAGGGTGGGGTTAATCTATTTGCAGCCTTCTTTCCAGAGTATGCTTTATGCTTCCTTTGGCAGGCTGGTTTCATTGTTGCACTGCCGGTGCCAAAATGGGACAAAGTTATTTGTCAGAATGAACTAACAGGTATTAACTAGGGAGAAGCCAAAGGGCAGGTTAATGTGTGGCTGCTGTGATGTGCGGTAATTCCAGGCCAGCAGTGCAGTATGCACTGACCAAAAATATTGTAGCAGCACACCTTGTAAATCTGCGTTTTGAAATCAAAAGCCTGCTTCTGCTGCCAAGCCGCAACTTTCACTTTGCTCAGTGTCGCCTGGCAAGAATGTCAACCACGGAGCACACGAGCCGACTGACAGCGCGCCTTCATGTATACCATTATAAAGTCTCTCTGCACCTGATTGGCCCAGCTCTCTGTAGACTCGGCTGACATTAGCTCTTCCTTCAGATTTCCAACTCATCTTCAAACTGGAAAAAACATAAATCAGTTGCTGTCGTAAGTTTCACCTTTAAACAGTGAGCATGCAAATACAGACTGGAATTATAACAGCCAGATGAATTAGCTCTAATGCAGTTTAAGGAATATAAAGAGCACTGGGTCACTTTGTCCATCATCGTCCCCACTTTTCATCGATTGGTTGCCAGCTTTTGGCTGTCAGTTTATTAGCAGATGGAGAAGGGTTGTAATGATAACTAAATCTTCAAATAATGTAATAAAAGCCTCAAACCGGCCATTTTTGTTTTCTGCCCCCAATTTTCTTTAATCACACTGGCGATGTTATCTGTGCTTCCAACATCGTGTTTCAGAAGAGGGCAGATCATAAGAAGGTGGGCATGTTGTTTCATAGAAACGTAACATTTTTTTTCCTGATGCAACGTGCACATCAAGGGGCGTTTGTGTTGTTTTGGAAGGTTTGGAAGTGTCGAGCCCTTTTCAGACATCATCAGTCTGGTGAAGTGATTAATTTCCGTTTAGAGCAAAGGTCTTCGTGGCTTCCAACAGACAAACAGGTGACACGTGCAATATCTGCCTTTCACTTAGTATTGGACAACATAAAATGAAACACATTTTTTCTCCTGCTTGCGCATTATGCTGGCATAACAGATGCATTAACCCATTGTTCTGTAAAGCACTGCTGTTTGCTGCTTTCTGCATTTCCATTTGCTTGATGAAGGGGTCTGTAGCGAGGAGAGTGGTTGTCATCAGTGCAATGTCAGACATCCAGCTGACTTTTTTTGTCCTTTGTCATTTGGCTCAGGTGTGAAATCAAGTTTTAAGTGCTTAAGCTGATTACGTTTGGGAAGGTTTGGTAGCTTGGTACTTTGGTAATTGCTTAGTAATTTATTAAAATGTAATGATCATGTTCTATAAAGTGCTAATGTTGTACCGCTGTACATGCCAGTCCATTGAGAAAACAGCAAAAATCCACAAATGTGTCATGTTGAAGGTAGATGTCTGAGCTTCATGTTAGGATATACATATGAAATAATTCTTTCCTTGTCCCTGCTTCTTCATCTATGGTTAAATTCCATATCAAATGGAGAGTATTTGAGTTTCCAATAAACAGCAATATAACTGGAAGTGATGGTTGGAAAAAATAATCATCCAGAATGGAGACATTGCCTCGCACAGTGCTGCTGCCTCATTGGCCTTGCCATATGGTGTGTGTGAAGGAGCCAGCGCCTGGGGAGGATGAGGCCGTATGGTAGCAGGAAGTAAACATACGCAGCAGTATAGCAAAACAAGACCGGGGAGGAACGGGGCATTCTCCATGCTACAGTTCAGACAGCAAATGCAACATGAGTAGATGCTGCATGACAGAGACAAATGAAAGAGTTTATATGAATGGAAAGGGTCAAAAATGACCTTCAGACTGCATTAACAAGTGTGCAACAGTTCTTCTCTCTCTCTCTCTCTCTCTCTCTCTCTCTCTGGGCGATAACTGGTGTCTTTTCATGCCTCATTCTTCATCTCCATCTCTCACATCCTTTCTCATTTAAATATCTGATAAAAATCTCTTTTACTCCAAGGCCTTCTTGTTGAATTCAGCCTTTGCCATGATCTCATCAGCGGCGCTGCGAGTCAGATCCACTGTTGTCTGACATTTTTAAAGGCAGATCTGTTCCCCTCTCTGTTCCACCCTGGAAAAGAATGACTGTGGAGCATTGTTGAGGGACTAAAAGTCAGAGGGAAAGCCAGGCAGAGGAGTCCGTTCAAGAGTCAGTGGGTGGTTGAGTAGGTGTGGGTGGTACTCCTGTATTTTGAGTGCCCTTTTCAGAATGGCTTGAAGGATTTCAGTGCCATCTGTGCCCTCCGGGTACCACTAATCCCGTCCTGCTATACTCTAACTTAAACCTCTCCAACATGCCCCTGATCTTTGTCACACATGCAGGAACACACTGCTTTCTTTGTTACAGTTTCCAGTGGAATACATCTCTTACGTCAACCGTGGTATATATTTTTTCGTTTTTATGCATTTGTCATGAAGTTCTTGTATGAGTAATAGTTCTTGCCATCTGCTTTTCTGCTGCTTGAGCACTTTTCGAAGGGATTTTACAGAATTTTTTTTCTAAACAAAGCTAAAACGCAAATGTAAACATCTTCAGAGCAATTTAGATGTTGGCTTCTCCCCTTTTGCATGGAGTGCATTACACTTTTATTTATTTTTGCCATTGTGGGTGCGGTATCAGCGTCTTTTAATCTTGAGATGCATTTTCACCCACCACAGATTCCTCTTTATTCCTTTTACTCTCTCTTGATCCTGTACGCTTAACTTTGAAGTACTCCCTCCCTCATAAATGAAAGTACTCTGCCTCGGTATGTTTATTGACTCACTCATGTCCCATCCATGCCTGTGCTGTGCGTCTGCCATGCCTTCTGAAAGAGGGGGGGGGGAGGAGCATCTTTTGAGAGCGAACACTCTGCTCCCCGCTGAGAGGGAGACAATTTTAGCTTTGGCTCCATGACAAAAACCGTGCATGGTGCACAGAAGAATCTCCAACCTGTGTTGGATGAGGGAGCCGTAGCGCGTGATTGTAAATGGATTCCTTCCTTTGAACCGACGCCTCGTTAGCGCTCATTCTTACACCTCAACACCGCCATCAAAGTCAGCATTATTTTTGATGATCTGTTCCTGGCATCCCCCTGTCTTTGGCGACTTAATTTCCACTCTTGTTATGACAACTCAGACGCTGGGATGTGTCAGAAGGCTTTAGCAATTTGTTTTGTTTGACACTTGCTTCAGCAGCTTAGTTTCCTGTCAGGGTGCAGCAGCTGCTGTAGGGTTTCTGCTTTCCTTTCCATGACGGTTCACCTCATTTTCCTCTGCTCATGGTTCCCTCGTGAGAAAACCCCATTCTTATGTCCTTCCTCTGCTTCCCTCGTCTCTTTGGTTGAGTGTGAAACACTGGAGGATCAAAGAAATTCTTCCTCACCGTGGTGCAGACAAGCAGGAAGAAGCTTCAAGATATGCCACAGATTCCTCTCAGGATGTTGTTCTTAGTGGTAATTACTTTTTACCGCTTACACTCTGAAATTAGCACAGGCCTAAAATATTCACTGCAGCCTTCAAGAGACCACAGAGAGGCATGCACAGAGATACAGGGAAATGTTTGTGCACCTGTTTAATAATTCCTTTGCAGCTTGAATTTATTTTTAGAGGCTGGACGTGTTGACAAAGAGATGCAACTTGTCAAAGCGAGCGCACAGCTCAACAGCAGGATGAAAGGAACACGCAAGACTGACAGTCCAGCAGTAAGTGGAGAGCAAAGCCTGACTTTACTAGATTCCTGCAGCGTTGCTGTATATGCACCGCTTGTGATTTATTATTGCAAAGCTCTCATGCGGGACAAGTTTTTGGTGTTTTTTATTAAACTGGCTGAAGTGTGTAAGTGCTTCCCTGAGGAATGATTCATCACTGAGTTGCTGGGATGCAACCGAAAAGCCTCGGCGAAATGTATGAACCGGCGGAGCAGCCGCAGAAGTTTGTGCACCAGCTGTCCTTCCGGTTTCTGCCTCTCATTTGTCTGAAGGCTGATTTTAAAAGGTCTGTAGGTCACAGCATGATCTTGTTGGTTGTATAGAGCTCACACTTTCCAACAACCCTCCCTCCTCAGCGATGAATTGTGGGTGATTGCCTTTGGTGACAATCAACCTGAAAGTCAGACTCACGTTTACCTTTTTTTTTTTTTTGGTGGAGATTTTTGCATGTTGGCGGTGGCACAGCATGTGAAAATAAGATCTTCACACTAACACACCCCTTTCTCCCCCTCTCCCCCCTCAGCTGCTGTGTGTCTGATCATCAGATCAGTGGCAGAGTAAGGACAGAGTGACCTTCGGGTTTGGGGGGAAGGGGCAGTTTCTCTGCCGGGACTTACACAGGGGGCTGAACTCAACCTCTCCTCCATCAAGAATTCCCATGTTCCCAGACTCCGGCGATTGTGTCTTAATGAATTCACTGAATACTAATCACGCCAGTTAAGTCCGGGGGGGGGGTTGGGGCAGGGCTCAGAGACAAGATCCTGTATAAATATGCAGAGGATAACTTTTTTCCCTCTCTTTCTATCCTTTATCACGTTACTTTTTATTTACGGAACAGATTGACATGGAGGTCGTTGCTGTTCGGATTTATGGCTTATTCTTCAGCCCATGTCCTGTCCTGCTTCATTTGTCAGTTCATTCGCTCGTCCGTCCCGTTATGGCACTGTGACAATTGAGTTTTGATTTAGCCCAGTGTCTTGGGGAAACCATGTGATTTTTTCATCCTCACTGACTTCAAGTCACTCCAATTGAGTGTAGATATATTTTGCTGCTGAGATCTTGTTTATATAAATCTTTCAGCACCGCTGGCCAGAGGTTATATCCTCTAACATTAATCAGCGCTCACCACACTCTTAATCTTTTATCCGAGTCCTGTTAGCCCTACAGACAAACTCTTTATGGCTCAATCAATCATACTGACTACCTCTGAAATGTGCTGTGGTACATTCTCAACAGCTTTTGGCAGGCTATTTAGTCACCGTGAGCCTGCCATAACAGAGCTGTAGTAGTAATCAACATTCAAGACATAAAAAAAAAATCATGCCTGAAAATCTACGCTGAGCATGTAGTTGGCGATGATTTTGGGCAGTTCATTTATATGTGAGCAGGACAAGTACCTTTTTAGAGCCAGAGGCACTGAAATCGATTCAGTAAAGGTATGTTTTGTGGATGAATTTGTTAGATAACGAGACATTTCTGCTTCCTCTAGAGGTGGATAATGAGATAGAGTTAATCTTGCTGTGAAATTTCTCAGTTTCATTGTGTAACGCTGATCTTTAATACATCATCAGTGTTGCGCAACTAAATTTGATCCTTCATTTTAAGCTTCTGAAGAGACTATTGTGTTCCTGAATACAGATGAAACTTTATAAAGCTGTATTAACTACAAGCTGTGGTTGGGAAGTCATTTGTATAAATGAGGCAGATTACTGATCATTTTAATCGCAGTCTGACACTATTTAACCCATAAATGGTAGTATAGACCCTAGGAGGCCATCACTTACTTTTCTTACTTTTGTTTTCTTCACTTTTTGTATTTCATCCAGGTATTTTTTATGTATATTTATATTTGCAAATCAGTTTGTTTTTTCTCTCACGATAAAGTTTTTTCTCCTCAAGCCCATATGAAGCTGACAGTTATCTGGGTCTAGTCAGTTTGTGATGCACAAACAGAATAAATACTGTTTTCAATATCTGGATAAAGTTGAAATATGAGTTGAAATAAACAGCAGATAATGAAATAAAACAGCCCAGATATGCCATTGAACCAGGTGTAAAAACAGCACAAAGAAGTTGGTAGTTAGTAAAACAGTTCCAGCAATGAAAAGGCTCCATTACCTATACCTTTAGGTTGATTGAGTAACAAAACTTAGTCCTCCAACATAATTAATTATAGTCGTTTATCCTCCAATATCATTGAATAGCATCAGGTTACATTATTAGTTTCCCAGGCAACAATTATCTCTAGGAATAGCTCAGCATAACAGCATAACCCAGCTGGAAACTGCTGATTTTCAAGGGAAATTATATTTGTCAAATTTATTCATGGCTCTAGCATGCTGACATATCTGACCTTAAAAAAACCCAGCATCTTAAAGGGATATTTTAGGAATATTTAGATGCATGTTGTGGTGTTTGGCTCAACCGGTTTGGTGGCTGCTCCTTGGCACAGCCACCCCGGCTTCAAGTCCCAGCCTGGGGCTCTTAAGTGCATGTCATTCACTACTCTCTGACTCCATTTCCTGTTGAGCTTTGTTAATGAAAGACTTCTGGAGAAATTTAAAAATATATGTCTGGATACATGTGCAAACGTGTCAGTTCAACTAAAATCATGTTTGACTGAATTAGTCAAAGTCAGAGTGATACATTCAGAGCCGGGAGCAGAGTTACTCCTGACAGGGAACGTTGAGATGGAGTCAAACCGGCCGAGGTGCTCTTCAAATACTCCTCAGTTCCCACCTGAGGCTTTGATCCAGAAATAAGAGCACAGAAAAGCGAGGAGAAGAGGAGGCGTACAGCAACAGAGAAATAACCATCAGATGTGTATTATTTAGAAAAAACTAAAGGTAAACTTAAAAATATTCTGAGGTATGAAGGAGTGCAATTCACCATTTACCAGTTAGATTATCTCTTGGCTGCTTTGTTCTGTGACATAATATGTCAGCTGTAAAAAACTCAACTTTAACAAACAGAAATGGACAACATGTTGACTATCTTAGCTGTGTCGGAACAACTTTTATTCATAAAACTCTTGCCAAAGACCAGAATTGGGTGAAATGGTCTGTTTGAGCACAAGGTAACTTATCTTCTAATCTTCTATTCATTTTTGATATCAAATGTCCTGAGTAATTTTTTATTTGAATGATCTTGTGAAACTCCAATCTCGGGAGGACTTTGGTTGCTATTGATTTTCATTTGTCCTTGTGCCTCTGGCATAAACTGTAGATCATATGATCCGCTGACTCTTAAAGGCATGAATGCTTGCTGCTTGATTGAAGCCATGTGTTTGTGAGGCACAGTTTAAAAAAAAGGAAAAAGAAACTTGGCAAGCAGACAATCCTGTTAAAAGTTCTCATTTAATTCAAAAAACATTGGGGCGAATCACTGTTCCATTGTTCGTTGTGCATTGCATCATAGTTAGTCCCATTTTCCTGGGCTGGAAAAGGAAATCCCTGGATGCTTTTTACATAATTGTGTGTGTCTTCTGTATTTTCTCATATAACTTATATAAACGGATCCATTAGCCCACATGAGTGCTCAGTCCTTTGGGTTTTGGCCAGGTTGCATATTCAGGTAGATTTATCCTCTTAAATGCTTTAGATTAAGTTTAAAAAGGGATTTGCAGACTAAACAGACTTTTTTTATTATCAAAGCTAGCATTTTAATGAATAAGCCAGTCAAAATAAGCATCAAGTCATCACTTTGGGCCAGTGGTCTGACAACAAAACATAGAGTTGGCTTGAAAAAACAAGACAAGGCTTGCTGCATATTTCATCATGTTTTACCACACAACATGTCAAAGTGGGTTAAACAAGTAACACTGATATGTCTCTGTTTATTCCTGGTTTTATGTTAGTTCCAAAGGACGTGTTATATGCATAGATGAAGAGCAGGCTTCAGAAGTACACTTTACATAATGTGCATCAGTTTATCTGTCCACATTGCAGCATGAAAAAGCATAACGGTTGCTCTTATCAAGTAGAACTAGTTGTCGTTTCTAGACATCAGTTTGTTTTCAGTCTATGGAGTCACTGAGCCAGAAATGTTTTTTTTCCTTGAGCAGACAGGATGAACCACATATTAAATGATTACAGGATCATAAAACTGTACCAGTTCAGTAGCATGCAAAATGCTTTGAGCGTGTCCTGCGCACCCTGATCTCGGTCTCCCCCTCCATTGTATTGCTCCCAGATAATGTGACGAGTTACATAATGTGCTCTCATTTCTGCTGTTCTCTCTTCCTTAAGGGCTCTCAAATGTCACGATAAGGACATGTGATGAAAACAGAGCTGCTCGAGTTTCTCCATAACCTTTCAATGCAAACGAATATTAAAAGGTTTTTCTTTATCAAACACACATCACAAGGATGTTCTTTGTACCAAACGAGGGAAATAAAGCTTGATCAGGAGTCGCAGTCACAGTTGGATGCCCTCTGTACCACGGTGCTGAATGTTTCAGTGTGGAGTGCAGATATATGCTTCTTATTGGCTACAAATATTTTAGATTTTAAAAATTTTCTTAGGTTGGGCCGATTTGTTAGGTTAATTAAATACTACAATTTATTGGATTTTGCTTGTTTTAAACTTAGCCACAAGTTACAATCAACACTGGCATCCCAATAGAAAAACATATACATATACACATAGATATATAGTTGCATATGTATGATTTAGCTAGTTTTAATCCAGCAAAAAGAAACTCAATTTCCACTTCTTTCCAACTGTTGTTTTTCTTCGTTTTAGTAATTCAACTTGGATAAAATGGTTCTTACTTATCATGAATACAATTTACCTCTAAAAATGCTCCACTTCACCTCTGTGATCCAATGCTTGGGTTTATATGTATGTACAAGCTATATTTTGTTGTCATTGGTACATAATTTCAATTTAAAATGGGCTTTCTCCCGCACAGAATTCTCTTTTTATTTAACACAAACACAATGAAACCTCACGAGCGAAAGTGACCTGTTAGTTCAGGGAATATTCGATTTTTTAGGAGGGAGGTAAGGCAGCTTAAACTCAATCCAGCTCAATTCTCTGGGGTAATAAACTAGGTTGGTGTGTCTGAGAAAAAGGCGTGAAGGCAATGGGGTGGGACTTTAAAGACAGCCTGTGGAGTATTTTGTCCACTTGGCAGTGGGAGTCAGTTTTTGGCTCGATCCCTGAAGTGTTACATTGTCTTTTGAAAGAAGGCCCTTTGTGTTTGTGGTATGACAAGTGCTCACATGATGAGCCCCAGTACTATCAGAGAGGCATTTTGATGTCTGGCAGTACTATGTGGGAGAGTCTAAAAAATTCATTGCATATTTGGATGCTATTTACATGAATATTACAGCATAGATTGCAGCGTCTTTGATATTCTTCTCAGAAGGCCTCTTGCGAGAATTCTTACAATTAATCACAAAAAGTAATTAAGACAATAATGCTTTCTTTATATGCAGACTTTTTTAATACCCGGTGTTGTGTCATGGCTCTCTATCAGGCTCTGTCAGTGGGAGGAGGGAGGATGCAGCTCAACACATCAGACATGACCCAGTTAGAAGAGCTACACTTGTAGGACCCTATAAAGTGGATCCTACTTTGAGAGGATTTTATACCCTTTGGCTTTGTTGTTCTCACCACATATTCTCTTCTTTACTCTGCTCTCATCTCTGATGGAGGGTACAGGCTTCTACACTGCAAAATAAGCCTGTAACAGTTTGTAGAATATGTATGTATGTCTCATTAGCATGCACCTGGATTCCTTTTTGTCTGTTTGAATTGCTATTATTTTATTTAAGGCTGAATCAACCCAAAATTGGCTTGGATTACACTCATGTCCCCACAGCACAGGAGCAGTCAGGTGACATGGATAAGAAGACAACTGGCTGTTTCCAATATTTTCATGCTTTGGATTAACAACACTTGTTTAGCACATGAGTGACTAGCTTCACAAGAGACAGGTCTCAGTATGTGATCCATTTCAGAAAAGATAATAAGGGGATTGTTCTCAGACGCTGCTGAGCTCTTTTTACGTTTTCTTCTCGTGAGTTACTTTTATTTGACTTCTCTCCACTGTAAGGAGGAGGAAGAATGTCTAATTTGCTGCATGAGATCAAAAGAGAAGCGGCTGAGGTTGCAGCAGGGTTTATTGCCAGAGTGAGGAAAACAAAAAATATCTACACCCTCGTGTCTTAAGCTCATTCTCCCCGCACAGCCAGGGAAGGTTTTCTATTGGAAGTTATTAGCTACTCATTTAGCACCCTCCGCTTTCAGCTCGTGCAACTGCCCTGCACTGCGTTGTGCTGAACCTCAGACCTCATAGTGTTTTGACCACTGCTTAATGAAGCAGAAGTTAATTTTCCTCTCGTAATTGGTGTGTTTATTAATTGCCGGCTGTAGCCAGAAACGGTGTGACAAATGAGTGGTGTGATTAGATAAGACCATTCTTAAACGAAAGCCTGCAGCAAAGGCAGAAAATAGATCAATGAAACAAACTGTTCATTCCACTCGAAGCCACAATCGCTGACTGATGGGTGGACATGGGGAGAAATGAGATGGTGTGAGAGGAGAGGGGGCACATGGCTGGTAAGCAATAAACAGTGCACAGTGTTTCGTGCTTATTTTTAGCCTAATTCTTTATGTAATCAAAATGTATTGCATTAGCAATTAAATTGAGCTTGTTTTAACCTAATTTATTTGACAGCTTTCACATTTTCCATCTTTGTAAGTACTTGGACACTCAAATATTCATTGGATTGCCATTGTTTTTTTTTTTCAAATTGGTGCAATGGTGGAATATATCAACTGCTTTACAGGCTTTATATTATACCCCGCTTGTATTTCACCCCTGCCAAGACCTTTTGCTTTTCTTTTTGCATTACTCGTATTGACGGCCAATGAATGGTGACAGTGCTGCTGGTAGAGATGCACCAATCAAATTGACCAGTGACTATAATTATATCTTTTTGTTTTCCCTTTCTCAGAAAAATTGCGTAAGCACTGGTAAAAAATTCCCATTCAAAACACAGGATGATTAAATGCACACAGCGCTGCAGGCAGTAACTTCATGTAGCAAAGATATAAACTCTTGTCTACAAAGCACACAACAGACTTCCTGGATGCTGTAAATAACCTACAAGAAAAACAATGTTAAGCACAAAGAATGCTTCTTATCAGCCATTGTAAGATGAAAATGATCCAAAACCTAATTTCCATCATAATAAGCTGATCCCTGAGCTGGGTAAATAGCGTTGGACTCTGTGCAGCCAGCTGTGGAACAAGTTTTTAGGGGCTGTGTACAAAATTAATCTCTATAAAAGGGAAAAAAAGGCCTCTTCACTTGCCTTTTACTAGTTTGAAAAGCTCTTCTGATGAACTGCTTAATCTCAGGATCTGTTTGATTGTGATTGATTGAAGTTTCCATGAGCTGATGTTAATTAGAAAAATGATTTAAGAGTCAGTGTTAGGCGTCAGCAGAAAGACCACCATTTTAGGATGTTGTTGAAATGATGGTCGGTCAAAGTTAATAAGGGAAACTTATAAAATAGTTAAAAATGAAAAATGTTGAAATCAGTGAAATTTTTAAGCAAAATACAACTGAACTTAGCAGATTTGATGAATCTCTTGATGAATTTAATGAAGACTAATTCATCATCTGTCTTGTTTCCTGCCTCTTCACCGAGCTCTCTCGATCTGACGAAAGTCAATCCAATATTGACTCATTTTATTTCTTATTCTGTCATTATTTCTCTGTCTTTGTTCTTTACTTTATCTGATAATATCCTCGAGCATTTCTTTATGTGTCTGTCATCATGATGGACCTTCAAAATAACCAATGGGTTGATAACCAGTTACTGGCACACGATGTTGTTAATGTCTTTTAGCAAAACATATCTGTCACGTAATGCTCCGGGCCGGTAAAGGGGTGTAAACACAGTTCTTAAGACATGAAATACACAAAGTGGTGAAAACAGATCATTTTAAAGATTGAAAGAACGGTATTTTCAATTTAATGAAAGTCATCCCAATTAGAACCAAATTCTAATCCATTTTTCCTTTGTATCAACAATCCACCAAGTTTAATTTTTTTGTGAAATCTTGCGAACAAACAGAAAATATGGGGCAGTTTGTTGGTATCTTGCTTCAGAAGAGGAAATATCACGAAGACCTCACATGAATAGGATCAAATAATTTGACTGTGTGTGCATTTATGGTGGATGACCTTTTCCGGGGTTGGTGGTAGAACCATAAATACCTGCACAAAGAGGAGGAAATATGTCATGGAGATGACAGGCAGGCTCTGAATGAATTGTCAAAGGTTATCACAGGCCTGGTCAGTTGTTATGATTTCCTGTGTTTTATATTTAAATTATAAATGAAAACTCAACAACAAATCTGCAGACTGGCAGATCCGCTGTGAAGTCACATTGGTAATTGTCTGGCAGTGTTTTGTAATGCATGCAGAAAAAAAAACAGCAGCTGTAAAGCAAAGAAATATTGATCAAAGACTAGTTTAATAGAAAACCAGTGAGTAGACTATTGGCTAAATGACACTGGATGCCAGTCATTGGAAGCAGCATGTATTTATATGCTTCACCGTGCACATCACATATCCCACATTCTTCACATACTTCACATTGAAATCCCGCTTTTCTCTGCTCCCCCCATATTTAATCTTAACATCTTTCCTCAAATTAAACTCCAGATCCCCATGTAACTCTCAACAATGAATAAAATAAATAAAGAAAGACACCAGCTCATCCAGCAAAAGTGTCCTCATAGCTGTAAGTTCCTCTGAAGCGAGCGTGTTGATCCAGCTTGGACAACAGAAAGAATCGAAACATGATAAGAAAAGCAGGTGTGCATGCTGAACGTGTCAATATGTGCTCAGTGTTTCAAGTGAGGGAGCAGACATGCCTCAACATGCAGACGTGCTCGCGTGGAAAGATGAGTCACACGGGGGGTTTGAGCCTGATGTGACACCGTGAAACCTGTGGCTGGGATTTTTGATTTAAAGCTAAGAAAAGTGAACATGCAGTGAATAAGAATGAGGTTTGCTGCACATTAACATGCTAACAATATCAATTTCAATCAATAATTGATTCACGCTGGACCCGGAGTTTCTTGTTTCTGTTAAACTGTCTCGTCTGGACCAAGATTCCTACAAAGTCTTCTTTTTTTATGCAGCTGTCCAGAATAAAAAGATAGAGCAAAGGACGTATGAAGGTTGGTTAAGTTTGGCTTTTGCATTCCTGAATCAAATTTATTTATAAAGCACTTTTCATACAACAGCGGGACAATCCCCAGGTGTAGCTGCTCTTGCTTCTTTTAGATGATCCTCAAAGCACAAAAGCAAATATCTTACATTAAGCCAGCTCATTGAGGCACATCCCCACTCCGATTCCCCGGCCACCAAATTTCTCCCCAGCTTTAGCCGGGTCCCCCCCCCCCCCTCCTCTGCCCTCTTTGGCCTCTTGAATGATAACCTTGAATGGTATTGTCTCGGGGTATGAAGGAGGGTAAAGAAATTCCCGGGGTCTTGACAGAGAGCAGGATGACTTGACAAAAGGCATCGGTGCTCCGCAAATCAGAGAATGCGGGGGGATATGAAAAGAGGCCAGTTTCTCATTCAGGTAAAAAGAGCTTTGGGTTAAAAAGAAAAAAAAAGAGAGAGAGAGAGAAAAGAATGGGGACCAATTGTGGGATAAAACTCTTCTCTGGGTGTCTTCAAAGCAGCGAAAATCCACTTTCAGAACCAAGCTCGACCACAGTGATGAAATGTGAGCCAGAGAGAGGCGAAGTAAAGATCACTATATTAGAGCAGAATCGCAGATCTGAACACTGATATGGGGGACTGATTGTATTGGGTTAAGTCCTTTTAACACAGCTCTCTCCCAGTTCATACAACAGGCCTTTCATTGGAGCTGTTAGGCCTGAGATAGTGGCTCTGATAATGACCACGTGGAGATCAATTGAAACTTGATCTGTGAATAAGCTGAGTGGGCTCTTATATTCTGCTCTTGTTCTCTTCCTCTTCACTTCCTTCTCTTCTGAAAACATCAGCCAGTTACCATGACAACTGCAATAAAATAAAACTCCAAAAATGGGTAAACAAGGATAATTGGCAAAAAAAAAAAAAAAAAAAGAAATGAGAAAACATGTCCTGATAGATCAATTGAACTGATGGCAGAGTAATCTAGTAACTGAGACTGTGATTGGTGCCGCAAAAAAAAATGTGTTCATTATAAACATGTCTGAGAGGTGGTTGGTGATGCCATTCTCTCTTTTAGATTTTTAAAACCCGTCTGTCCGTTCTGCGGTGCGGTGAAGCTGCTGCATGGCCCCTGAAAACGTCCTCTGCTGAATTCCACCAACTTTCCTCATGGCAGCTCGGTGGAGTCTTGCAACAGTTTCATCATGAGACGGCCATCTGCTCGGAGCGAGTTGAAGCTGTTCATGTCTTCTGAAAGAGAAAACTTTTCACATGTGCTCATGGGAAATCAAAGACGATTTAAACAGGAAGTACTAAAGAGTTTAAATTTAGTTTGTGATGTCATGTGATAAAAAAATATGTTTTGTCTATCATGGAGCCAAATATGCGTGATAAAGTGTGTAAAAATCTCCATGGCTCTTACAAAACCTCTCCAATGAGCGTACACGTCTTCTTCTTGAGTATGTAAGCTGCAAAAGTAAAAAAATCGTCAAATATACAACTTGATATGGTTGACTATTTCCAAAGCAATGTGCTGTTTTAGACATGTTTTGCAGAATTAATCATTTTGCTTTTATAATAACCTGAGATCCAGTGCATCTCACATTGTTTGATACGCATGACATGTTTTCATGCAGTTCTTTTACTTTGAAATTTGGAAGATTCAGAATGTTTCAGGGGGTAAAAAATATTCTTTTAAGTTTCTGCCTGTAATTGGAGGTCATAAACTTCCTGGGTTAAACGCTGCAGTTGCTGTTATCCGCACACTTAATGTCATGCATCTCCACCCGATTATTTGTGCAAATCAGGGCATATTGCCGTCATCTTTGGTAATAAGAAAGACAAGAAGTATCTGTCTACAGCAGCATGCATGCAGAATCAGAGCCTGAAGGTACAGCAGTCGCCTCTGATGGCGCCATATGCTTTAAACAGCTTGTCCCAGAAACATTATGTTAGAAAATGTCTCTCTCTTTTAGTAATCTTTTTTTCCCTCCTCATCCAAGTCTCAAGCCTTCCTACCTCCGGTTTTCAATAACCCACATAGTGAGTGTGGAGGATTGGATTTGATGGAATTAACTATCTTGGGGAAAATAAATGAATCAAATAGACAAAAGCCAAAAGAAAACGTGGGACCACATTTAATGCAGACCTGAATAAGTCTTTAGTTCTATGTTCATATTTATATTCATCTGCCCCCACAGTGATTCGTGCGATGCGGTATCCGCCTTAACGATGTCATGGTTAAATGTGCGCTCGCTTTGAGTTCAGCCACTTAAATCTGGCAGGTGGGGTGAGTTTTACTTGGGAGATAACAAGCGATGAAGGTAGAATCCAGTAAAACCGTTTCTGATTCTCAGTGGTTACGCAATGGAAGTCAATCTGTCTGTGCTGCAAGGAGAATTCCCCTCTTGCTCGTAGTCTTCATGAGGTGTTCAGGATTCTGTGTCAACATCATAATCTGGCCTGATGTGGAAACTATGCACAAGAGTTGTTTTTTTTCATCCTCCGTGCTGCAGAGCAGAGCAGTCCAATGGTTGTCATTGTTTTTAGGATACGTGTTAAGTCGGAACAAAGTTGATCCTCTTGAATTTAGATTTTTTTTTCCCAAATGGAAATAATTCACGTCGATGCAGAAAATACCATCATAATTTTGTAACAAAGCCATGTTTTCACTTTCTTATCCCTCCATTTTACTGCAAAGAAACTCGATTTGATTACATGCTGCTGTATCTCAGCCTTACACTTGAAAGAGAATATGAAATTTTGTTTAATATTAATCATGAATACATTATCTTGCTGGCATGCTTTACAGTATTAACTGCTACAAATTTAAATCAAAACATTTGGTGAAATTATATAACTCAGAAATGACTGCGTGTGTGTGCAAATACTGTTAAATGCATTTTTGTACCTTGCAGAGTAGTGGGCGTTAAGGTTCATCAGGGTAACATGGTGACTGCTCAGACAGCCATTTACATGCTCTGCTCCTGTTTTGGTTTTATCGTACTGCTTCGATAAAGGTGGTCATTGCTTTTGCTCGGATGAAGAAACTCGGCTAAAATTCTCTGAAGGGTCCAGGGGGAGAAATGGTTGATTCGTTATATGTGAAAATCCCCAAATCCCCTCTGAACCTCAGCTATAATGACACAGACTTGGCCAGAGTCCTTTTTTCTTTCTTTTTTTTTATGCCCCCTCATTCTCATCAACATGCCAGAGTTTGACTGAATTGATTTTCTACCAGCAGTTCCCCAGTCAGCCAGACTGTTTTTCTCACAGAACTGCACCGGTGACATTTGCTGTCCTTTTGGCTGCAACAGGGGGAAACACAGATGTCTTTTTCAGTTTTTCCTCTCCGCCTCAGATGTTAGCCAGTTTGTCCATCCCATCTCCATTAGCATTTGGATTAATTCCTGCTTGTTATCAGGTCTAGATGTAATAAGGCAGCCCTGGATGGCAGAGCTAATCACGTTGGAAAGCAGCGCTTTCTTTCCTCCTTTTTTTCCTTTCCTGCCATCCTCACATCCCAAAACTGATAGCGGGGCAGAAGCATCAGAGGGGATTAAGCTAATGTGATGGTGAAGCCACCTACTAGGGGCCCCCACAGGGAGATTTTAAGACACAGTCCTTGATATCCAAGGAATAACTTGTCAAGACCTGGCTACAGGCAAATATTGAGGATATTAATCCTTAATGTAATGGCCTTGACTAGATTTTGCTCTTGTCTCTGTGAACAGCTTTAAGCACAGTCGTAAGTCTCTTTAATCACTGACATAAAGCAGTCCCTCAAGGATTCTCCAGAGTTTTACAGTAATTATTGCGCACCAAAAATGCTTGTGTTTTTCACTCGTGCCTGTGTGAAAAATTACCGAGCTATTTGCATATGTTCCTTGCTCGTTTTTGCAGGATTTTTTTATGAGCTGCTGGCATAGGAGTGCTTTGTTTGGTGCAGTAAAAATGTGATGAAGTGGTAAAATCACAACCTGTGTCATTTTATAAAGTGTTGTTTGGCTGGAGGTTAAACTGATGGGACAGGCCAGAGCTGCCTTTCTGCCAGGTTTTTTTTGTTTTGTTTTGTTTTGTACCAGACAAGGACATATTATTAATCTTTTTGATAGTTTTGATTTACATATCTATCTTATTTTGAATTAGGATAAAAAATTTAAATGAAAACACATCACATTGCATATTTATTCACACTTATTAAAAGACAAAACGGCAAGATCTGCCAAAAACAATGCCAACCTTCCTCAAGCGGTGACGAGTTTGTCCTTGTGCAGGTTTCTTTGTCTTGTCTTCCTCTGGCCATGTTTTGTGATACGTCTGAACCTCTACTGATGAGCTGTGGTGCTGCACTTCCCTCATTGCTTCCCTTTATCTTGTTCTCAGGTCTGCTCATTGGGTCTGGTTGTGCACTCTATCCATTGGGATGGGACAGCGAGGAAATTCAACAGACCTGTAACAACAGCTCAGACCAGTTTCAGCTGGGTAAGATGTCCGCCTGGAAGCTCCATCACACACCCTCAACAGGCCTGAATTAAAGACAAATTCCTCTTTTATGCATTTCCCCAGAGCCTTAAAATCCATTAAATCATCTTTATACATGGTTACCTGTTTTCCCAAACACAGACAAGGTGTTTAAAATGCATGATAAAAGCCAACCGATCCTCCAGTAGCTGGTGAGTGTTTTATGGCTATAAATATGTGCTGAGAATAACTAGGAGCTGGATTTGTGCTCTGTATGCAGCTGGCATTATCAGGACTATCTCACACACAGTAATGTGCTACTTTATCAGGCACGAGGGAGGTGGAAGAGCTGTTATTTCTGCAGCTGCTCCTTCATTTGATTCTAATCAAATAGTGCTTGATTTTTTTTTTTTACTTCATTTGAATATTTTATGGAGAACTATATATTAGTAAAGATAAGAAGAGGAAAGTGAAAAGTGATTTATTGTCATTCTGTTGTTAAAGATGGAAAAATTCTCAGCAGTGTGGCCGATTTCGTAGTGGTGACATTTTGAGCTCAGGGTGGCACAAGTGACAAACACGGGGTTCAAATGGAAAAAGATTTTGGTCTCTGCAAGAATTCTAATTAGCTATGATTTTTTCATGGTGGCTAACCATAACCCTAACTTACCCTAACCCCCATCCCACACTGGGTTCTGTAGCTGACCTCATAAATGTCCACTGTCAAGCAGAATTAAGGTAAAACTGCCAAACATTGCTCTGGGTTCCTGGCTTACATGCATTGGCGTGGTTTTTCCTAGAGAAACTGGTACGCTAAAAATGTATATTTTTCAACAGAAAAAAAGGAAAATTAAGCAGCCGGACCAGTAATAACAAAAGCCGCTTCTTCAGATTTCTTTATAATGTTCAGTTCACCCAAAAAAATTGGATGCCGCCTCTGTTGCTGAATATCAAGGCAAAAAGCATCATTGTGGAATTGATATAAGTTACAAGAAGCGAAGCAGTTTGGAGTCAATACTGGCCAGCAGAATAAGACAACTCAAGGATTTTCCATTCTCACTATGCAAGTTTTCTTTTTTTTCCTTAGTGCATCCACACACTGACTAACCCTCCCCTGGCATAAGCAGCCTCTGAGCCAGAGGTCTGTTTTGTTTTGTCTTTTGAACAGTTGATAAGCTCAAGCATCATGGGGAAAAGAATTATCTGGTCATTTGTGTTGTTATTCAAAGAAAACTAATACCGCAGGTGACCTCACGACCTACTGTATACTGCTTGGAGCTGGCTGATGCTAATTCTAACCACATATTTATCATCTCTACACCTAACTGAATGTCAGTCCTGTAATTGCTTTAAATATTCTTCAGGAATTGTTCTGCACGCTTCTTGAAGGAAATTTTAAAGCCTTTATCTTCATGTCAAACTGTTTTAGTTTGCAGTTTAGAATGGTAACAAATAATGTTTCTTGACAACAAGCTGTTATTTAGTCCTTTGTCATGAAAATTTGAAAATGGTCAGGACAAGGACTGAAGTGAAAAAGCAATAAAGAAAAATCTTCTGTTATTGAATCATTTTTTTAAAGACAAGAAAACCACTGATCTGGACCATTTCAAAAAGTTACAAGTAAGCCAAATATAAAGTATGTAAACCGTTCTTGCAACATATATCTCAGAAAAAGTGAGTGCAAGCTGATGGGATCAAGGAAACATCAAGACCATTTTAAAACATCAGCAGCAAAACCAAATAAGAATAATGTTAGTTCTGTTACTGGGAAGCAACGAAAGGCAAGTTAATGAGTATTCACCAGCTACATGTAATAATAACTGTCAATTCACCAACAGATAAGTTTCTGTCAGAGAAATTGTTGTTTCACCCACATTACAGCTGCCAATATGTCAGCAGCTGTTTGCTGCAGCGTCTACATAAGCCATCGTTACTCAGATGGGTATAATTCATAATGACTAAATATAATCAGGGAAATTTCAGAGCATGTCATCAGAAGTAATTATGTGGATATTCAGCTTTCATTTAGTGATTTCCTCTTTGAAAGAACTTGGCTCAGTATTGTTAACAGCAGTGTTTGCATCCCTGTGCCATTCACTGCTTCAGCAAAATTAAATTTGCCTGTTTCAGACTGTAGTTGTTCCAGTTTCACCCTACCCTCATTAGCGCTGTGACAAGATGATTTTCTCCCATGTGAGCTGCAGATTTCACACAAATTATGTTTGCCACATTTGAATTTTTCCTTCGTTTATTCAACTCGCATTTATTAACCATGAGGAGAGGAGTCAGAACTTCAACACTGTGAATGCACTTACCAGATGTATGTCTGATTTAATGATAGACTCCTTGGACCACATTTTGAGAATAAAGGGTGGTTGCATCTAATTTTGTCATCCTGATATAAAGAAAAGTGTAAAATCTCAAAGAAGAGGAGCAGAATTTGGTTAAATGTTCAGATTGGGTCCATACAGCATTTCCTGTAGCTCCTTCCACGCAACTTTGATGGTTGAACTCACCTCGGTCAGGTGCTCGCACAAAATCTGATGTTCAACAAAGAGCCTTCCTGTCTCAGACAATTTTGCTCCAGATTTTGTGCAACTGCCGAACGTTGAGAAATATTTCCAAACAATCCAGCGCGCATTTGTCACATACCAGACTGTTTGCATATGAGGTTAAACTATGTTCTCTGCATTTGTTCGGACAATTTTCACAAGCAGAAGGGAAATGTAGTAGTAGCCTGGACAAAATGTTAACCAGCTGAGACCATTAACAGTCGCATGTAGAGGTTAAGGAAGGACTGAAGACGTTAAGTAACACAGCATTCATTACACGGCACACGTTATGCATATTAAATAATCACGACTAGCACGACTCTTGAATTTATTTATTAGGAAGGATCCTTGGGATCCAAGTTTCTATCCTCCTGCCTTGTATTTAATCCCATTGAAGAAAAATCCGGGAGTTTTTTTGATTACTATTATTATTGTAAATATATGGATTTTTTTTTTAAAGTCGTTTGTAAATTTAGAGCAAGTTTTCTTCCAACGTTTATTCTTATTAAATTTAAATCAAATGATGGATTCGTGGGCCAAAAGCTGTCCAAATGTAATTTAAATCCATTCATGGGTTTTTGGAGTTCTTCTGAGAGCAGGGGCGGATGAGACGAAGGCTGAAGTTCTCCTGAATCCTGTTTCTGCAGGCTCCTGTCAGATCGGCTGGGCATACTACTGCACGGGAGCAGGCGCTGCCGCCGCCATGCTGCTCTGCACCTGGCTGTCCTGTTTCGCCGGGAAGAAGCAGAAGCAGTACCCGTACTGAGGAGAGCGTCCGAGAGACGGAGACGGACCGACACCTTGGGTGTCACGATTAAAGGGAGAGGGCTCCGAATCTGTGGACTCACATCAGTACAGCACATCAGGCACCAAAGACACTAAGTCATCATGGTGCTCTGCACATTGTGGGACTCAACTCATCTGACAAATGCAGGGACATGACTTTAAAAACTGGGTATGTCACATAAAAAAAAACTAATAAAAGCCGTATGGACCAATCCTGTTTGTAAAATTGTTACATTCATTTTTCTTTAACAAAAAGTGTTCTCTCTGTTATTGTTTTTTTGTCTTCTTCTTCTACGGTCATTGATGTTTTTGTGATAGTGTTGGCCTGCGATGATGAGAAAAGTAATATTCCCTCATTATTACCTGAAATGTATCTGCCTCCTCTTCGTGTCTCATTCTTGCCTTAAACACAACCTGAAATGCAATAATCTCTATAATGTAAAGCAGAGCCGCACTGACCGCCTGCCTCCCCCGACTCCCCCGACTCAGACTTTTCAGGAAAAAAAAGATTTAAGCAGAGTTTATTTAACACATTCATAAGATGTGCATTGTGTATGGTAATGTATTTTATCATCTTATCACATGTTTTGTATTCACTCTCTAAATATTCTTGATCATGCTTTTTTTCTTGTTTTTGTAAATAAATGTTTAAGGAAATTCTGCCTCTAAGCGTTCATTCAGTGACGGAACCTCTGCATGCCCCCGAGCAAAACCAGCAGGCCTGCACTCGCATTCCTAAAAAGCTGTTCCCACGACTTCTTTATCTCAGTAGCTTTCACTACACATGGGAGGCCCCGCACTCGATCAATAACGACGATAACAAACAGGCACTGTGTGAATTTAACTTTTCTCTATTATTGACGAGGTAAATCTCATGACCTCTAGTTAGAGTATTTGCCTTTTGATCAGGTTTCCCAACTTCAAAGCCTCCGAGTCTGCCAGACAAAGCCTGCGATGTAATCATAGCCTGGGAAATTGGGCAGCTCTGCCTCCATCAGGCTATCAGCTTAATGTCAAGGGGTATCTAATAGTTCCTCCATCTGCCTTCGTAGTGTGAATAACAATATCGATAACCTCTTCGTGGCAGCTATAGTACGGCAGTGTGTGTCATCAGAGATGCCAACTGCAGCCAGCGTTTCACTTTCTATTGTTAGCTGTTTGTACCTTTCTGGGTTTTTTCTTCGTTACCCCTTTGATTAACAAACTCCATCTTTACGCCCGTGTATGAAGTCGGCTCATTTACAATGCAGCTGTTCTCAACGTCTTTGGCCCTCATTATTTCCTCACAATGCTCAGCATCCACCAGATAATAGAAACACCCCCTCCTCTGCTCCATCCTCACTTGAGAGATATTTCCCTCTACATGAGTTGATGTTTAATGTGTTAGCATGGCTCCTCCGCTTTCTACTTCTTCCCTCAGATCTGCTGCGTTGATTGATATCAGCGGTGATTGTTACACAGAGTCAACCAGATGCCTCATAAGCAGAGGCAGACATATTGGGGTCATGTTGGAACATTTCATATCAGCCCGTGGGCCTCAGAATGACAGGGTGCACCATTCGATGTGAGAACTTGTCAGCTGATTGCCTTAAAACATGCTAAATGTGTGGTAAGTGGGAAGTATGGCTGCTCTTATGAAGAGATATAAGAGCTGTTAGGAGCGATGGGAAGTTAAACTGACAAGTATGTTCAGTGACAGCACTATAATACGATAAGTGATTTACACTCACCTCTGTTATATTCACCTCGCCTCAGGTAGAAACCTGACATAAATCTGGAAATCCTTTTTCTTCGTCAGCAAAATCATTAAGAACTTCTGTTTAAGTCCTGAAGGAGTCGAGGAGCAAATAAAAGTCACCCCAAGTCTGAAAGCAAATGTATGCATGTAAGAGAGCTGAGGGATTACTGTCAGGTTCAGCTCCGGTAGTTCAGCCTAACTGTAGTGATTCCAACTATAGTTAAAAAGAGCTGTTTGTTTGGGTCCAAAATGTGATCAATGATCTATGTTTGTTTTTTATAAATAGTAAGAAAGAACGCAGGCGAAACACAGAAATCAGTCATATGACCGAGTGAGTGATGCTGAAAGGAGAGACAACTACATTTAGAAAACAAAACAAACAAAAAAAACATCTGCATTGTCAAACAGATCCATGACAGTTCTCTTGGTTCCTTGTTTTGTGTCTTTTCTAGTCTTTGGATGGAGTGCACCGAGCTGCTGAAGTCATTTGTAATTATTAAAGAGAGAAAACTTTGAATTACATCATCTTCATCTATCAATTTGCTTTAATGAATATCTGTTTTCCCTGATTGTGCCTTGTGGAGATGATTGTTGCTCTCTAGACTAATACTGTTCAACACAAAAGCACATTTTTCATTTAATATAATTTTTTGTCTATCTATAATGAATTTGTTAAAGTAAACATAACTGCGGCATCTCTGCCACTTTGTTTGGGTTGTAATACCAAAAATACGTATATAGCATGCCCTCACTTTTCCCAAGTTGTGATCATTTAACTATTATCATTATTATGCTTTTGCCACTACAGGTTCAATCTACAAAAACAATTTTTGCATAATAGATTGAGCTGCAGACAAGCAACCAGAGCACAGTTGAAAGGTCATCTCAACATCTCTGTGCAGCAGTAAATAGCTGTAATAAGAACTCAGAGAAATTCTTAGACTTAATGAAATTTCCTTGTCCTTAATCACAGAGTCACAGCTTTTTTCCGTCTTTTTTGCACGATAACTCCAGGAAGCATCTCCCGTAAGTGTGACATGCTCGTCAACCTTCTAAAAATGGCTCTGGCTGTGTCCTCATACACAGAGCTTCTGCAGGGAACAGATTCAAATAAATCCCTCCCACATATGATCTTCTTTCTTCCTCACGTTGCTGCAGCACTTTCACATTTTCTTTTTTAAAGGAACTGCCAGTCAGTAGTTAATTTATGCTTTCAGAGGTCTGACAAACGCCACGTCAAAATGGACAGGGAGGCAAAGAGAATCCATAACGTACACCCAACTAACCCACATCAGCAGGGAGGATCACAGGCTGTTTCCAAAAGCTCACGGACGGATTACAGCTCAAGGTTCGCTGCTTTCCCCTCAGGGATGTACAGGCTGTGGTTAGCAGGGCTTCTAAATTAGTACTTTGTTTGAAGTTAGGACAAAAAGGCAAAGGCCATAGGAGAGGGTGTTTGAGCGGAGAAAGACGACTGCTCTGTTTTAATCGTGCCAATGTTTACCTTTTAAAGACCAAGTGCACACACAGGCGTTATATATTCTGTCTGATGACGCCTCTGCTCCAGTTCAGAGTGACTGGAGCGATGCTGCTCATTATATGAGGTCACCGGAGTCCAGAGGAGGCCGGCACACACTTTGACTTAAAGCACGAAAAGCACAGGTGACGGTAATAACATTAGCCATGGCTCAGTTCCATTCAAGTGGTCTGGCAAGCCAAGTGTGACAGTGAGCCGGTGTACACAAAGAAAATGAAACACCCATGCTTTTCCTGTTTTACATGCCAAAACGTCTTCAGGGGAGAAAATTCTATTTGTCAAACACTAAAATGAGAGGCAGTGACCAGTAAGAATAATCAAAAGCATCTTTATGGGTTTAATATGGCACGTGCTTTAATGTTTCTAATAAATGAGGATTTCATGGTGAAACCCTTTTTAATGGCTATAACCCATAGGCCTGCTAATGCATCTCCACATTAATTATCAGTAATCACGCATTAGATGCAGTGGACACACACTCAGAGCAGTGGGCGGCTGCATGTGGAGCATCCAGGCAACAGGCTGAGGGTGCTTTGCTGAAGAGCACTTCAACTGTGGAGCGATAGAGACGCAGCACAGCAGTCGTTGCTCAGGCCCAATTTTTTTTCCTGTCTGTCAGGTGAAACGAGCCTCTTCAGCACCGAGCCAATTCACAAGCCTCTTAACTGCATCTACAGACAGACATTAGCGTTTGAAAGTTTATGAACCTGCAGAATTCTGTTTTTATATGCAAATATGCACGAAGAGAACAAAACTCAACACATAACCCAAAGATGTGGAAATAGTTGTTTTTAGACAGCAGAGAAACACCAGATACCAAAGGCAAATAATTCATTGGAGATTGCATCTGATAGATGCTTCATGGGATAAGTTTTTTTTATTAGAAAGAGGTCGCTGTATCTGTTTGTTTATCTGTAATTGAATAAACCTGTGGGCTATGTCTCCAGATCACTTAATCAATAATATGTCAATTTTCTTGACCAGGTCTGAAATACCCGCCATATTGCCTCACGTCTCCTCACTGCTTCATTTGATCTCTTCTCTAAATTGCTTCCCGATAGAAGTCTGTCAGTGATGGAGGAGAGAAGTAGCATTTCTCTGACAGATTTTAGTTGAAAGAGGCCGGCTAGCATCACTTTTTAAGCATCTTTGGTTAAAGCGAACACTCAGGCGGGTCCAGAGCTTAGTAAAAAACTTGGTTGCTGCAGCATTATACCCCCCGAATAAACACAACTTCACAGTTGAATTTTGTCTCAGAGGACATAAAGCCCAATAGTGTATGAATATAACTAGCAATTAAGAATGAAAATGTTAAACATTCTTGCAGACTAACTTTTGTGAGAGATGCAAGAGCAGCATTCTCTGAGCCGCTATCTGAACATTTTTATAACACTGCGTTTGTGTTCACTGTAATCAACCTTGCTATCAACACTCCACAGAGCAGAGGTTTCCCAGGAGAAACATCCTGATTCTTTCATCACCACAAACGTTTGCGAGTCATGGCTGAGGCTGCTTCATATTTTATTTTTAACATGATAACATATTTGTTATATGAAGTGTTTCAAACAAGCCACAAATGATGTTCCAGCTGAGCTCTTCGATCCAGGTGGTCTGTAATAAAATAACATTCCAGCATTTTATCAGTCATAAACAGCTCTTTCGCCACCGCTGTGAATCTTTTTCCACACCTACTCATCAGTAGCTATAAATCTAATGGTTTTGTCAATTTACTTTCAGCCAACAAGGATCTACAGTGCAAAATGTAATTTTTATAAACCTAAAGCATGAATTATCTGTGTTTTCTATCACAACACAGTTGAAGGTCACTCTATAAACTACTTTGTCGGGTACACAGTGGGTTTCACATTGCATTAGAAGGGGATTGTTTAAAAGAACTCACTGGGGATTGTCAAATACGTGCAAATACACATATAAGAAAAGCTGTGTTTGCTCAGTAAATGTCACAGCTAAGACAAGTGGGGAAAACAAGTTGAAACTGGCACCAAAAGATGGAAATTCTTCTAAAAATAAATTGAGGACCGAAAGGTTGTTTTTTAAATCAATTCTCACTCAGATATTACCAGGTAATTCTAGTTTATGAGTTAACCTTCTTCAGGGTTTTTTGCATTGTTGTGATACTCAGAGACTTTGTTACCCAACAAAGTCTCTGAGTAGTCTTAAAAGACCAGCTTTGGAAAACATATCACATGACCAATTATGAGTACTGTAAAAGATGTGGTTTTCTATCACAAAGTTAAGCTTTTTGTTCTTTTTCCTTGTTGACCTGTTTTGATGCAGTATGAGGTCATTTTAATCACTTCTCTCCCAGCTAACCTGGAAAGTCATTTAACGGTATTATTATTATTATTATTTTTATTATTATTATATATTTCAATTTCACCCATTGATGCTTTGAACCAAGAAAAAATTGGGGGGGAATGATAATTTTATGCTCTAATATCTTTATTTGGCCCTTTGAAAAAATGAATAGATAAGTAAATAATTTGTGTATATGTACAGTCTGTCATCTTGTGGTGCATCAGAATTAATATAGTGTAAAACAAGTCCATCGAGGGTCAAATAATAGATATCAGGTTGTGTGAAACCACTGCACTGAACTACCAAACTGTACAGAAGTGGCTCACATACATGCATAATTTTAAAACAATACTAATGTAAGGCTTGGAGTTTGGATAGTGGCGCTGTCTCAGCAGAAAAACAGCTTGATCCAAATCCAAAGCTTGTGAAGGATAAACTGATGAACAAAGCTGGGGACAATGAACTGGAGAGGCCGGCCATATCCCACATAATTATGTGACGATCAGCATCATGCTCTGAAGGGAAGGACAGTGATTAAACCTTTGTTCGTGACTCTCAAATGGACCCTAAACTTCAGGTAAATTTAGGATTAATGCACAAAGTGACCTTCACCGCCTTTTAAAGCAGCTTCAGTGACACAGAACTGTTCATGGTTTCTCTCCCCTTTGACTGCCATTCCTGTTGTCTGATTATCAAACATAGTTCAATCCAGTTCATCCACTTCTTCATTCATTTACGCATTCTTCAATTCTGTTTGAACCTCTGACTGATGTAAAAATGTGAAGAGCGATCCAGACACCATCCTTCTCTATAAACAGCTTTGCATGAGGGAACATAAAACATTCTTAGTCCTGGAAATTTCCTCTTTTCATAAGCATAAATGTCTAAGTTTAAAGTCATTTGGCTTATGATCTTCAAATATGTTACCTAGGCAACACACCACAGTATATTGCAGCAGTATTTTATAAACCCATTAACACATTTCATATCCAATCTCATATCATTACAGGGTTTTCTGGAGTTTAATGGATCTCTGTGGACTGATATGTTCACTTTTCCAGACAGAGGATCCCCACCTGTACGCACAAGAAAACATTTCATTCCTTTCAGTCAGATTTTCCTATTTCAAGTGATGCATTTAATGACATCAGAGGAGATATTTCTGTCTAAATCTTGTTCTATGGCCATCAAATAATTATAAAATCCCTGTACTTTAAGAGTTATCAAGTTGCATTTAGAGTAAAGTGTTTTTCTTTTATACCTTAGGCCTTAAAGAAGTGATAATATATGGCAAACTACCCCAATTAAAATAAATACTAATAAATTTGTCTCATATCATTGCCGGTACTTGAGAGTCCAACTAGTCTGAAAAACTTTTATTCGCATCCTTTTGAAATATTATAGCCCCACAGCTGCTTCATTACAGTCATTTGCCATTTATGAAGCAGCACAAACTAGAGAAGAAGAGTCAGCCCCTGACAGGTGCCAGATGTTTTTATGCAGCAGGTAAACTTTCACAGCATCGCAAATGCATCAACCATGGCAATTTCATAGAAGACTATCTTTAATGCACCACTTTCACTTCAATTCATTCTCTGTTTCACCTCATAGCTTATTGATATACAGTTTTCTTTAAACTTGGGAATGTGAAATGAAAAGCCGTTTTCGTCCCGTCTTGTAAAGAATAGCTCGCCAAAACTGTGCAAAATTTCCCAGCCATTTATCTGGGGACTGTTCTCTGAGGTTTTGTCAAGGCTTCCTCATCGACCTAATGAGACCTCTTTTTTTGACACACCAAGAAAAGCAAAAAATGTCCACCCCATTTCCCCAAAGAGCTTATGCAGCATAATCCAGGAGCTTTGAACAAACTGCTCCAGCATGCCTCATTATTGTTGTTATTGTCCTCCTGAGGCTGACCGTTTGCTGATAGGTGGAACCAGAGCACTGCCAAAGAGCAAAACAGTGAAGGTAATGAGGTAAATACTTGAAAACTGGACTTACTATGCTATTGTTTGGCTGACAACCAATTCCTTTATGCTGCATTAGAATTTTGTGCTGGACGCTTAAGGGCTTTACATGTGCATTTTCTAAGTTTCAAAACCTGAACTGACAAATCACATGTACTTTCATTTTTAAAGGCAATTTACACATTGACTGTTCTATTTCATTAATCAGTGGGAGATATTGAAATCATTCAGCAAATAATTTACTTAAATGGTGTAAACCATCACAGTAAATGTGAAGTCTCTCCTATTATTTCCAGTATATTATGCTTTTTCATGCAGATTATATGTTGATCGTTTTAATAATTCAGTGCTGCATTGTAATTTGACTCATGTAGCTTATGGTCATGAATGAAAAGCAGGGGATACGCTGAATAGAACATGTGAAAATGCAGACACAGTCAGATGACACCCAGATCACATGTGTGGAGCATGTGAGAGCTTTAATCTTATTCAGGAGGAGTTAAAGAAATAAAATAAAATGAATAAACCAGACTGGGTTTGTTTTGTTTTTTTATCTATAAGAATTTTTGTTCAGTTACATCCACTCATTTTGGTGTAAAGTAGTGGACAGTAACTTGTGTGACATTGGCTGAATGTTGCAATCTCTGTTTCTTTGATGGTCGTTTCTTTCATCGTTTTGAAAATTCAATCTTGTAGCTACTTGTAGAAGAGAAAAAAACCTACACTTTAATTCACTTCATATCATGTTCTTTTGTTAATGGCATGTATTGAAGCTAGCTATTACATTGCATAACTGTGTCCTTTCTATCTGAATGGTGCTCTGAACTGTGTATTCTCTGATAAAAGCCCATACCACATGGGCACTTAGGCTTCCATGGAGCGCTTCAGTGTCAACAGATTAGGTCTTGTTATAGCCATCCTTTGCCTAAATGACCAACTAAAGACCTTGACTCATGAGTAAAAGTCCACATCCTGATTAATTAAGTGGACTTCTCCTTGTGAGACAAATGGCAGGGCCTTACATCGATGCCAGAGTGCAGGGTCTGATCTCTGCAAATTTGGTGTTTTTCACTGCAGGAGCATGGAAGGAGCCTCCCTCATTATATTTCCATCACAGCCATCTTCTTCTTTTTTTTTTTTTTCGTCTTTTACCTCCGCCATACACTGGTGACCCTGCAGCCAGACACATTCCTTCCACTTATGTGTGTGATTAGTAGTTCTGTCAGGAGGAAAGCATCCACTTCCTCACTTCGAGGTCCTACCTAAATAGATCACCAACAGTGACCAGGAAGGGAGGGACCACTATCCAGCTGTAATTTTTGTGGCAGCTCATGTGGTTCACATGGAACCACAACTGGTCTCTATAAGTCTTGTGGAGTAATTCTGAAAGACTTTTGCCCATCTAAATATTTTTTTCTTTTCAGTGGTTACAGAGGAGAGGAAACTACACCCAAAACACAATGTAAAGAATGAAAGGAAAACAAATAGAGGATAATTATTATATTTCTTATAGTCAAAACATGGGACCACCAAAGATATTTAGATTCATTCATTCATTCATTCTTTATTCATTCTTTATTCGTTCATTCATTCATTCATTCATTCATTCATTCATTCATTCATTCATTCATTCATTCGTTCGTTTTCAGTCTCAGTTCAGGGTCGAGGGGAAGCTGGAGCCTATCCCAGCAATTAGCAGGCTGGAGGCAGGGTACACCCTGGACAAGTCGCCAAATAGCGGGCTAAATTATCAGTTGGAAGTGATCTAGAAATCAGATTTGGAGTGTGCTGCCATCTAGCGGCGACATTGCGCAGTGCGGCTGCGTCTTGCTTGCGTCATAGCATAATAAGGAAGTAGAAGCCAAACCGCACGAGCCCAGGTAAAATGTTGCTTTAAGGCACCCGTCTTGTGTAAAGCGTGATTAAAATGTCAGGGTGACTGAGCCAAACAAAACCAGAAAATATTTAAGTGAGAAAGTGACGGTAGCGGGTTTTCTTTATCCAGTTTGCGCTCAATAGTTTTTGTCTTTTCTTTGTTGTGTGTGTTTTATAGCTCCATGGAGAAATACTCCCACCTGAGAGTCATAGGGGAAGGGTCTTTTGGTCGGGCTGTCTTAGTCCAGTGTAAAAACTCTCAGGAAAAATGTGTGGTTAAGGAAATTCAGCTGCCGAAGGTGCGTACAAACAAAGTTACCGATACAGCCGACAGATTTATTTCTGTATTTTATTTATTTTTATCTTGCCTGTGTTGTGGAGTCGATATGGAAGGAAATCTCCAGTGGAGAATATCTTTCAGGGAAACTAATAACAGTGCTGAGACTTTAATATAAACATATAAACAAAAATATGTTGTTCTATATTGCATATGCAGAAACTAACATTATTTGGACTATATTTGAATCCAGGCTGACATGTAGCCTTGGGTTGCATATGGAAATATTATCTGGTCCTTGCTGATAACCCATCAGATTGCAGCCCACATTGATTCACAGAGGCTGTTTGTTTAGTTTAACAGTGAATGCATTACTGTTTGTATTTGCATTTTTATAGAGTCAGTCCAGACTGAGAAATTCAAAAAGCGAAGCCATCCTGCTGTCCAGAATGAAACATGCTAATATTGTGGCCTTCAGGGAGGCATTTGAAGGTAATCACACACTCATCCATCCCTTTAAAACCTATTACAAGATGTTTTAGGAGATACAGTTGTGATTGTTTGGGTTGCAGACTTGGAAATGTGATTGTGTTTGTGCAGTGGATCACCTCCTTTGCATTGTTATGGAGTACTGCGGTGGAGGAGATCTGCTCCAGAGGATTCAGCAGCAGAAATCTGCGCAGTTCTGTGTTGAAAATGTACAGTAAGCCTTGAATATCCGCAGCTGTTTTCACTATTCACTATGTCCATGTTTTGTTCCTCGTTTTTAAAGAATTTGTTTTTCTTTTCCCAGATCGTAAAGTGGTTTGCCCAAATGTGTGCAGGTGCACAGCATATCCATGATAAGCGGGTTCTGCACAGAGATCTGAAGTCAAAGGTAACGTAGCGACCAGGCGTTGCAGTTCCTGACTGCTAATGGATGTCTTTTTGCATTTACGAGCAAAGCGAGGCCACGTTTATTAGGATCTGGTCTGCTGGGTTCATGTTGAATTTCTTTCAGCCATAAAGGGGACATACACCGCCATCTGATGTGGATGATCGAATTCCCTTTATGAGAGAAAATAATCACAAGTAGAAGTGACTAAATGGGTTCACTGGTTGGGTGCGTGTTGAGGGAATCTCATCAGTGTGAGCACTGTGAAATTAATTGAACAAAAAGGGATTTTCTGTTAGGAGATAAGATCACATCATTATCTCCCACTTATGCATAATATCATAATTTTGCCATTGTTGGCAGTTCGTACGCTTTCCTCATGTTCAATCACTACTTTTCTCTATTTTCCGTACCCAGAATATATTCCTGACAGATGACGGCTCAATCAAGCTTGGAGACTTTGGTTCTGCTTGTATTCTGAACAGGTCAGCAAGAGAAAAAATGTTGAACTACATGTTCTGTGCTCATTATCTTCTGCTATATATAAAATTTAACCTCTTAATTTGTTGCAGCTCAAAGGCTTATGCTCATTCATATGTTGGAACGCCGTATTATGTAGCGCCGGAAATCTGGGACAACAAACCGTATAACAATAAGAGGTATGTGACAAGGACTGTGTGCTCATTTAAAATGATTACAGTATAAGAAATAAAGATACATAAAAGAGGAATATATCTATAAAAAAAGTGATTTACAAAGTGAACTAATGAAGCCTAAACAAACAGCTTACCACTTATGTTTATCAAATGAATGAAGCTGTACAAATGGATTGTACATGTCTGTCTAAACATAGAGCCTTCTGGCATTGTGAACTATTCCAGGATTTGCTTTTTTTTAACCATCATTCTGGTAACGAGCTAAATGGTTCCTTCTCTCTTTAGCCTGGAGGATCCAGTGTCATTGATTGCTAGAAATGATTTAAACTAATTTCAATTGAAGTAAATCCAGACCAGATCTTTTTACCTTTTACTCTACTTGGCAGTGATAAATATTAGTTTCCAGGAGTTTTACTGAAACGACGCTGAGATTTTCTCTCCAGCATTTTCTCAGATCGTGATCATTTAATATCAGATTTGCAGAGATCTGTTTCAACTCTGGAAATCTTTTAATAATGTTATGTACATTAGATTATGGATGACTGATGTAGATGACAGATAAATATTATTAAATTGTTGAATTAACTGTGCAAATGAAATTTTTTTTCCTTGCTGACACTGAATTCAAAACCAGCATTTATCATTGAAATAGCAAGAACATTTCAGATTTAACAAGCTTCTTTGTTATGTTTTGGCTCCTAAACTATGGCTGATTTCCCCTTAACAAAGGCTAAATCATTATAAATATAAGTAAGTACACAGTTGAATCCAGTCTGACCCTCTCTCTTTCTGTCTTTTTTTCCTCGCTTTCCTCCATTAATGTCTTCTTGTCTTGTTGTGCTGAATCAGCCTCCGTCTGCATTCAGAACAGTGTCGATATCCAGTTGCGGTGTCATAAAGCAAAATGCTGCTGTGAGGTACAGGGGCAGGGCAAAATTAGTTAATTAAGATTGTATAATAATTATCAGTACGAATCAACAGCGAGGAGTTTTTTAGAGTTTGGTGGCGATAATTTTAGTCATGCAGCTGTGTGTCGCTGTGAATGAATAATCACGTCTGTCTTTTTTTGTGCTCTGCAGTGACGTGTGGTCGCTGGGCTGTGTCCTCTACGAGCTCTGCACCCTGCGACACCCGGTAGCTCCCCTTCCTCCCACCACACTCTGGACACCATGAGTCTAACTCTGGGCCTCTCTCTAAATATTCTTTCTGTATCGTTGTCTCAAATGCTTCTGCCATCATGTTACAGCCTAACGTTGTCATGACCTGATAGGAGCTTAGTTTCCTCAGTTGAGTTACATTATCTCGTTTATTTTGGGTCGCTCGGATGTTATGCTGCGGTTTGTTGTCTCAGAGACCCTCATGCCTCTTTTTTTCCTGCGACCAGTTCCAGGCATGTAGCTGGAAGAGCCTGATCCTGAAGGTGTGTCGGGGAGCGTACCCTCCTCTTCCCAAACACTTGCCCTACGAGCTGCATTACTTGGTCAAGCAGATGTTTAAGACTAACCCGAAAGACAGGCCATCTGTGCACACAATCCTGACCTCCCACCGGGTTTCCAGACTCCTGCGCTCACACCTGCCCTCACAGGTAAAAATATAAGCTAACAGTTGCTCAGTTAATGAATATTAAATTGATTTTATTATTTCCCACTCAAAGAAGATCACCTTTGTGCCGTCTGACCTTTGACAAACTGCTGTTGGTTCAGATGGTGTCATTTACAGCATTGAGTCTTTTCCAGGCCATGGAGAGCGAGCGAGAGGGGGGGCGTACAGGTCGGTGGAACAGAGAGGAAGGGAGGAAGGTGGCAGGTTTTCTGGGAGAGCAGAGTCTGATAAAAACATCAACACTGGAAGGTAGAATCGAGTTATCGTCGTTGTCCGCTTTGTTTGCTTCTGAAAAAATGCGAATGAATATCCTGAATCATTTACCCCAGGCGGGGAGTTACCCAGAGGCTGCTGTGAAAGCACTGAGCCCGTCCCTCGAAAGCAGTGGGCAAATGAACCTTCAGGCACTGTGATGCAGGCGCTGGCCAACGCCAGCTTGGTTTCATCAGACAGCATGACGTCAGTCAACCAGACCCACTCTGGTTCTACACATGGAGGTACGACATCTGTGGCATTTTCATTTTTCCTCCCATTAAAACAGAAAAATGTTGGGGAATGAAGTGTATTATGTCTTTTCTTTGTTTTTCCAGTTGGGTCAGAGGAGTCAGAGGACGACAGGCAGAGAAGACGATGGGAGAGGGAGCCTCCTGAGAGACTCCTGGGTCTGTTTGAGAAGGCCCAGCTGAACAGAGCCTTCAGTACCTTTTTAATACGCAGAGGAGGTCTGGTGGTATTTGAGTACTTACTATTTTACTGAAGAGTATTGCAGCATTGCAGCATTTTAGATTTATTGATTTCCATTTTCAGATGACAACCCTCTCGTCGGACCTCTCTCCCAGCAGCAGGGAGATGACACTGATGGGCCCGAGCCAGAAGTGGCTATCGACGAATACAGACTCCTGCCTCGCTCTGATGATGAGGACACGTAAGACTTATTGCTATATTTAGAATTATATCAGGAATAATTTGTCATGTGGTGTACTTTTTCTCTTTTTTCTTTTTGGTTGCGCTTCCAAAAGCCACACTGGTGTTCCTGCGTTAAACATGAAAAATAAAACAGATACATGTGGACAGTGACACAGTTTTTACCTTTAGCTGTTTTATCAAAGCATATTAAATCCGTATTATGAATTTGGGCTCACAGTACAGATTTTTAGCTGTAATTTAAGGGTTTTCACATTCAAGTAGGATAGAGAAGAGGTGTTTAGAAAATGACACCTTTTATAACACTCAGTAACAGTTTTATGTTTGTTTTATTTGGATCATTAGCTGCAGCAAAACTGCAAGTAAATATAAAAGGCTCATTCTAAGCTGATAAAACTACAGTGATCTCAGTAAAGTATTTATATATCAATGATAAGATGCTCTATATATATATAGAGGGATTTTTTCTGACATTGACCTTAAGCTTTGTTACAGCTTTTAGAAACCTCCATCTTTACTGGATTTGGCTGAGTCTGAGCAAGTAGTTTATCCCTATACCTTTCATAATGTATCTCATTTGTTCTATCACATTGTCTTACGAACAGCAGTGAACCGGTGCTGGTAGAAGCACCCGGGCCCATTCACTGCAGATAATGTTGTGGTTTAATTCACGATTCAGTCCAAACATTCTGATCTTAGTTTCCTTTGTCTGAGGATTGCTGTTGCAGGACTCCTTTGCAGTATTAACCCATCTTCATAACACAGCTGTAACATGAATCTGTTTTTGGATATAGTTAAAGAAAACAAAAACTGCATCAGCGTCCAAATATTTCTGAGCCTAACTTCATGTCAGCACCTGACAAAATAAACGTTGTCCACGTTGAATATTAATGTGTACACGGAGCATCCGCTCTGTTTGTGGCTGAATGTTCGGAATGCGCTGCTTTTGTATCATCTGTATAATGACCTAAAATATATGAAAACACATCGTATGGTTTCCCCTTTCCTCACAGGGACTTTGAGGAAGACTCTCCATGCAACTGGGTGGACGAAGTTGAGAAAATATTTTCGTAAGACTGCAGCCTCCTTCTTCCTGACTCGACACAATCCAACAGCTAATGTTTACGTTTGCTGAAAACACTCCACTTATTGTATTGGTCAAAATGAACTCCTGAGATGATTTAAAGGCCATCTGATAACACTGCTGACCGCTGGCTGCTGCAACGAGACACTAAAGACTTGGAGGAAATATTGTTCAGATCGTCATGATGGAAATTTCTATAAGGACTTTGGATGAGAGCGTGTGTACTGTTTCTGATTGGATTGAAACATCTGCTGCTTGGTTCAGCCGTGATAACATTCCTGATGGACTGAAACCGTCTGCAAGCTGCTGTTTGGCTCCTCAGGGGAAGCAGGAAATATTAACCTCAGAGAAGAGGGGGTCTCCACTGGGTCACAACAGTTTGAGCTGGCCGACACTTTTTGAAGCCCATTTCCTCTGCTATATCAAAAGTAGACTAAACATTTTCACTTGTTTATGTTGCTAAGCTTTACTCTCATGATGAAACCCAAACAAACCATACATCTGATCCCTCCGGCTGTTTTATTTTTGATTTGTTGTGACTTTACAGTGCCTGTTAGATTTTTTTACCACTAGGTGGCATCAAAAGAACTGATAAGGATCCTCTGAATCCATCATTTCACTCTTAAGCCTCTCTTTCAAATATTAACTACAGACAGCTGAATGAGTGCTCATCTTATTTCTGTGTGGTTTAAAGAGACTTTCGGCTCTTGTGTAATAATAAAACCTGTTGCTGTCTTTGTTTTGCCTAATTAAAGGCTCGGAAGTACAGAGTAAAAAGCAAACAATAGTACAATTGGCAGCGGAGACAAAAGCCTCTCCCATGATATTTTGGGATCAGCAGGAAATAGATGTTAAAGACCCTTGAGTCAACAAAACCATAATGATGCTGATTCACCAACCATCCAGCCAGGATGGATTATCCTTCTGCCAAAGTTCCTCCAGTGGCTGAAACCTCGCACTGGCTGACAGGAGAGCTCCATGCCACCAGACTCTATCTGCCCTGGATGTCTTTTTTTATTGAGGAAGCTCATTGCCGCAGCCCCACTCTTATCTTGAGGCCACATTGAATCCCCATCCAGGGACTCACAATCCAGCCCCCTCCCTGCTTTTGTGAAATAATTCTTCATTTCCCCTCATGCCCCCTAAAGATGCTCATGTTGAGTGAAGATACTGATAAACTGGCGTAGCACAGCTGAGTTACAATATCATCATGTTCTGTGTCCCGCAGATAGGAGGGTCTCTGTAGCTGTCATGGCTGCAAGTTGTTGGCAACGTCTTTACAACGCAATAGAAACTCTTTTTTTTTTCTTGAATTTGTGAGAAAGGTTGTACTGGAATAGAATAATTTAAATTTTCATTGTACAATACAACTCACAAGTGCACACGCACAAGGGTATCTTCGAACCTATGATGAATTCATTGTAGGAAACGAGGGGAACAGTGGACGGAAAGAGGTGCATCTGCGATTAAAAACAAGTCCAAGGGCAGTTCAGATGACCGAGGTGAGAGGCAGTGGGATCAGGTAGAAGCTATTCCTCAGTCTTGCTGTGCGGTATTAAGGGCCCTTTAGTGCCTCCCAGAGGGAAGCAAAGAGGAGATTTAGTGAAAGGAGAGATGTGTCTGATGATTCTCTGAGCTGGGGGAACAGCTCTGTCTGCGTCTGTGCACTTGGCAAACCATGCTAGAAAGGAATATGTTGGTTGGCTCTCTTTACAACAGTGGTAGAAGATTATCAGCAGATCAGGCGAGATACTCTTCTATCCTCAAAATCCTGAAGAAGTACAGTCTGTATTGGGCCTTTCTCACTACAGCAGTGGTGTTGAAGCTTCATGTCAGGTCACTGCTGTCCCCAGGAGATTGAAGCTGGACAGTTGCTTTACCTCTTGGTGTTTGATCCTCAGTGTCAGGTGCTGGTAGATGTTCTACTTAGTTTTCCTGATGTTCAGGAACAGATTGTTCTCCGTACACCAACGAGTCAGCAGCAGACTCCATCCCTGTATGTGGTCTTGTTGTTTGAGATGTAACCTTTTAATAGTTATGTCATCTTCAAATGTCATACTATTAACAGTTTTAGTACTAAAATGATCAATAGAAAGGGTTTGAAATGATCACCATAATTACTGCTGAGTAAAAAGGCATCAGTCATAAACACAAAACATAGCAGTGGAAAGCCGGATTCCTGCGTCCAGGAAAAAGCTTGGGTTTATGGACCTTACCCAGGGACCCACAATTCACCTCAGTTGCCTCCCCTGGACTTACACTCAGGTCCTCCAAACCCAAACCCACGTCTGTAACAACTGTGGTACCACTGCCAGTTTGAACTGTTGTCCTCTTTTGACTGATGAATCAAAGGTTGAAAGTTCTGGCTGTGAAAAGAATCCAGACTGAAGGTTCACTGAGTTGTTCTTCATAAAATATAGAGCCAAACAAGCAGATGAACAGAGGCTTCCTCTTGCAGGAAGGATGTGAAGTTATGTCTGTTGATCCTCAAAGGTCATAAATGAGCCCGAAAAAGCACCATTTGTTTGAACATAGTGCATCTGTGCAACACTCCCACAGCTAGCACGGGGTCGGAGATGCCAAACAGGAAATGCAGCTTTAATTTGAGCATGCTTGATGAGTCAACCTACTATTGATATCAGAAAAAGAGAAATGAACTTTTCAACAACTTTGTGTCATCACCACAATTTCTGTTTTGTGTTTGTTCGCAAATGTGTGCCAAACCACGCTGGGCTGGTGTTCCGCTCGTGCGAACTGAGCACCTGAGAAAAGAGAAACTGCAGAGCACACACTGTGATGTTGCATTTCCTTTTCTCTCTTTTACTCACTCCTCTTGAAACACCCTACCTCCTGTATTTCAGCGTGCACTCTTTAGTCACAGCGGGTAGAGTCTCAGTCTCATAATCTAAAGTGATTCAGATTCTCTTCCTGCATCCTGGTGACCTCAAAGCAAACAATTAACGGTCCTCTCTTATCAAACAATGCACGAAAGACCTTTCATTTGGGCTATCTGGGAGCTTGTCCGCACACTTCTAACTTCAGCTGCTGTCATCACCCTTACGAAATATTGACGCATGCTATCTGTAACAATCTCTATTCCCCTTTTGCCTCCCTGTTGTTGTGGCCGGCTTGTTGCGTGTCCCCAGTTTCACTCAGGAAGAGCTCTGCAGATGCAAGATGACCCAGTGATCTCTGTCTGGCTACTGATGCTTAGAAAGCCATTTTCTATCAAAATCCCTTTTGCTTTGTTTGTCTTGTAGATATTCAGCTATATTACTTTATTTAGTTGACATTTATAGCACCGATGGTATCTAAAGAGCATTGGAAACCACTATCATGACTCACACAGGAGAGAAGTGCTGTGTATTCTTCAGAGGGCGCAGCTCTTCCTGTTAATAACAAAGTACTAAGTGGCTGGTGTTGGAAGTCTCTTTACAACTATAAATATGAAGGCTGTCATTGTTATGATTATTTCTAGCGCTCTACAGTGACCCTCTATTGTCTGATGCCAGTGTTTAGTTGCTCTGTATCATATAATAGACACTGGTGTGGCCGAGCAGGGCTTTGTCATGGAACAATTCATCAACAAAGTAATAAGATCGGGAACAGTTACATTTGGATTCTGGGTTATGTGAGCTGAGATCTGTGCAGGCTATACGCCTTTGTGGCTTTAAATGTTTATATTAATTAATAATTTCGTAATTTCGTAATTTCGACGGCAATGAGCAGTTCCACCTTTTAGTTGGGGTCAGAGTCTCGGCTGGCTCTTCTCTTTGCCGTCCTTCCTTTAAGCCAATTATAGATCAGCCGCAGACAAGACCCTCGACAGATAAACTTCCTTTTTGGATCTTAAATGTAGGTCACTGAAATCTATTGCTTTACTATTTTTTGTAGGCAACATAGTAAAAATATGTCAAGTATATGTTTGTGAAATGTGGGTGTTTCATGTTGTGTGGTCCAGCCTTCTCTTCTGGGTACACTGACAACAGTAGTAAAATCAAACGGAGATCAAATGCTGCAGCAGTGACGGTTGGGATCTCCTGCAAACCTCACCAGCCAGGCTTCATAACCATATCTTTGAAGGCACTGAAACAAGATGGTTAATGCAATGACACCTATGCACCATCAAACCACTTTCTACTACTCACCAGGGGAATATTTGTGTGACTCATGAAGAAGAGAAAAAGTTCAACACCTCGACCCAGTCATCTAAACACAACTTATGCTCTCTGAGCAACAACTTTTTCCACTGTGGTATGTTCATAAGTCTGATTTGTTCCACGGGCCTCCTGGCTACTAGCAGCATGTGTTTGCAACAGGATTTCTGACTTGAGCACAACTACAGTAAGAAGACATTGAAGGGATGCAGGCTTCAGCTTTCATCTTTAATTAGAAAATGTTTTCTTTTCCCCAAAAAATCTCCATTATCAAAAGAATTATTATTACTATGTTTCATAGATATGGCTGTATTGTATCCATGAAATTGTTGTGTAATCTGGTTAAAGGTTTAAATTCTTATTTGCCTTTCCATAAGCTTTTATGATTGGTTTAATGTGATGAGTGTGATTGTTTGGGTGGAAGACACATGTTCAGTATAACTGTAAGCAGCAATGATAGGAGCCCGGCTCTTGAGCTGTGCTAAGCTATTATCCGACTTCCTGTTTAAATGTTTGGCCACTGATTTCCATCTTTTTATATTTGAACACTATCGTCTGTTTCGAAGAAAATTTTTTTTTATCAACTCGTCCTCTGAAGATGCGTTCAGCACTGAAAGCTCAGTTGATCTGTGCTCAGCAGAGTTCTTCCAACATGCATTCACCGAGCCAGGTTTCATGTTAACAGAATATTCTCTATCATTAATTGTTTTTATTACATTGATAAGACTCTGTCATTTTGAGAGATTACAACAATGCAAAACAAAAAAAAAGGATTTAAACAAATATTTACTTGAAATATTTTAATTTTAATTTTAAATATTTTAACTTGAAAAAACACAAGTAAAAAAAAAAGCATTAAAATTAATTTTTTGCATAAAAAAATATTGTACTGTGACACTGCAGAATCAAATCGAACTGCCCGTAACTTTTATGTAGTTGCACCCCAACACATATTTATATATATATATATATGTATATATATATTATATATATGAGAATAAATTAAAGAAATGTGTATATGTCCATTTATTACAATGTGATATATAGGAAAATATATGTATCCACCAGGAGGCACAAGAGAAGAATCAGCTTGTACAATATACAACAGGATAATTAGCAATGTTTTCCATTAAGTCAGTAAGTTATACAATAGGTCCCAAATTCTGTGTGATACAGCATTAAAGGATTAAATTCTTCTCCATAGGATTTGTTTTTATTGTTTAAGGTTGATCAAAGTGGGTTAAAGCCTTGCTTAGTTGTGAGAGAATTAAAACAATATTTTAACGCTATTTTTGAAAGGAAAAAGTGTAAATATGACTTTAAACTGGGGGAAGTGGGATTCAATACAGCAAAGGAAGACTGTTTTAAATTCCAGTGGAACCTATGTGTTATTTTCTTAAAAAAACAAACAAAACAAAAAAAAACCCAAGAAACAAAATGAGGTTGGTGGTTGTTTTGCGCTCTACAGTGGTTAGGAAGCTGGAGTTGCAGATATGTTGTGTTGTGACATTAACTAAACACCTGCCTCTAACATGGCTGCTAAATATTTCAAACTATACACCAAACTATGCATCTTTAGCAGTCCCTAAGGAAGATACCACATAGCACAAAGACAGCTAAGAGGTTACCTAAAGGATGCTGATGCATTTTTCCTTCTGAGCTGCCAATTAAGTCTCAAAAAAGGTCATTCAAGCATGAAAGTGAAACATAAGTTTATCCACCAGTATGAATTCAGTAAGCGTGGGATGGTAGAGCAACTCATCACAGTTTATAATCTTTGTTTTTTGAGGTGATCCCACTTCCTGAACTTGTCTAGTGCTCGTCTGTTTTTCACTTGTGTAATGATAAATACAGATGTTTGATAAGTAGTTTTGTGTGGCTTCTTGGAAATATATTCTTTATGTCATCACATTTATACAAAGAATGCTCCAATGTCCATAAAATAAAGTTCAAGAGGTCAAGTTTTACTAAATGTTTTACAGTATCTGTGCTTACGACTTCACCTTTTCCTGTTTTGTGTTATTTTTGTGCCAAGTGCATTTATTATAGTCTTATTTATCTGTTACATGGAGTTAATCATATGGTTTGTTTGGGAGCAAGGCCTATAACCTCAGGGCTATTGATGAGCCATGTCCTTCCCAATTTAATGGCCATATGGTCCATAAATTGTCTCTCCAGTGTCCCGGTTAAAAAGGATGTAGAAGTTTTATAAGGCACGGATCATTTAAGTGGAGATAAGATAGGAAAATAAGAATAGATAATTGCGGTGTAAATAAAAACACATAATTAAATCTCACTAAGAACAGCGTCTCAGACAAATGAGGGAATTAAGCTGGAATTTTCTGCGGCACCAGGAGACTGAATTCTGCTGAGAGGGAGAGTATTGTGTAGTCTCTGTGGAAATTCCTGATGGAGAACACGCTGACCTCAAGGGCGACCTGAAAGCATCAGCTTTTTACGTGTGGCTGAGAGTGTGTTATGGGCATTTGTTTACACGTGTGTGCTAGAGTATTATGGAGGCCAGGGATCACTCATCCTGCCATTTGCTTGGTTGAACTGCTGTAAAACTTTGTAAAGCTTCAGTTCTATAGATACTGAACAAGTGGTTTATAATGTTTCACCAATTATATATTCTTTAAATATTTTCACAGCCACCTGCTGTAAAAATGCCATCTTAAAAACAACAAAAAGAACCGTTAATTCAATGCACATGATAAACAGTAGACCAAATTGTTTATTTGAAGTGAAAAATGATGGAAAAGAGACAAAATATTGTCACATATTGTCATTTCTGTATTATCAACTGTCACATGAGCGCTGTACTAGGACTTTGGCTTTTGTGAGCTTTAAATCAGTGAACTTTTCTCTCTCTTGTGAGTTGTCAGTTACAGCAGTGAACTGATTAGGAGCTGCACCTACAGGAGAGGATTAATGTCTTCACATTGGCTAGTCAGCCATTGTTTAAACCCTCTGGAATCTCTAAAAAGGAAGGACTTCCAGGAAAGCAAACCACAACTTGTACCATCAAACAGAACACACCCAATCTCTCATCTCTCTCTTTTTTTATATTTACTGATTTCTTCAACGTCCAACATCCTGTCAAACACTCACTCAGTCAGATTGTAGCAGAGGCTGAGGATTTAAAGTACGCTTAACTTGTGTGTGTATGAAATGCTCATGTAGAAGCAGCCTTAGGTGTTTATGGATCTCCATGTCAACCCTTAAAACATAAGTATGAGAGTATGTGGAAACTTGTAAGTGAATGTGTGGGCATTGCGGCTTCTGAATCAAACACATTTCTGTGGTAGACTATCATGCTTTTCTTCACACACAAAGCAATGGGAGGTAATCACAGCGTACTTCTTGTTTTCATATTAATACATCAAATCAACCTCTAGACTACTACCATCACTTTTTTGAGATTCTGCCAAAAAAGCAGTCTTCCTCTTTGACTCATCCTCTGTCAGACTGATGCAGGAAGTTCTTGGCTTGTTACCACACAAACAGGGTGAAATCTTGTAAATGTAAAGACTTCAGATCAATTAACACAAAAACAAAAGGAGACATTGTGCGAAAACTTCCTGTCAAATGTGACTGATTAGGCCTAATTCTATTTCCTGGATGCATCTCTGAAACTTATACTTCACCGGGATTAACTTCCTCTTCTTTATAAGATCAACACTTAGCATGCTACACGCTCATTTTCACAAACACATCGCTTAATGTCGAGGGTGTTTTGTAAACCTGGTGCCCATGCTCTTTTTTTCAACCAAGAGCTGATGTGGTCACATAACTCCCATGAGAATTGATAAGAGATGTCTAGTATTTATCCTAACTACCCCCTCACAGTCTGTTCCATAGCTTGGTGCTGCCCCACGGTTATGAGCTGACTCAGGTTGTATTAGTACAAGCACAAGATCTTTGTTTTTTTGCCAAACCACATCCTGACAACTGATTAACAATTTAAGGTATGGTTTTTGCGTATTTTATTGCATTTTTCCGGCCAGAAAAATTTTCTTGCATGCAGCCCGCTACCAACATTCTCCACCCTATTACCTCGAAAATGACAAGCTTCTCTATAAAACAACTTATTTTCCATTACACCACAGGGATGGGCATATCTTAATTTGATGGTTAACATTGAGAAAAAGCGCAAATATCTTAATGGGCCACACTGGGTTAATAACAGCTATTTCCTCCTTAATTTATACTACTTGCAGGGAAAATAGCTGATTATCCTCTGCAGAGACCCCCTTCTCTGCAGATCCATTTAGCAGGATAGGCGCTGCCCTTGTCATGTGATCTGGAGCCGTGGAGTGGATCCGGGGATGAAGACTTCACGCTATTGTCATGCCTGACCCCGCCCGAAATCCTTTTCCGGTGAAAATCTCTATCAAATGCCGATGAAAAGACTCTTTTCACACACACACACACACAGAGTTCCATCAAGGTGTTTGGTGGTGAAACCACACAGGATTTATCGCAGCATGACGTGAAGCCAAAGCTAGTCTTAATCAAGACTTTATTATGTCTTCTTCTCTCACATCGGTGACCCTGATGACAGCATCTCAGCCCAAACACTATCCTTTTCTGTCACTGTGGACGATTCCAGTGGCAATCTTTATAATTTGAGATATCCACAGCCTGTTTATAGCAAACCTAATTAAATGGATAAAACTACAGAATATTAAATCTTCTTTGAATATCATAATCTTTAACAGTAAAATCAGAGAAATACTTTGCATCAGTGATCATATTTCCTCATCCAGGCTCACATCAGACAAGAACTCGCAAATGCACCCTGCCTTTTGAAATGGCAAAAGCAATAGAGAGAACAGAATGTATGTGATGACAAGCAGTGCAGAGTCTGTGTTTTCTCATCCTGCAGCCTGCTGGGAAGGAAAGGTCAGGCTGATTAGATAACAGTTGTGTATGCAAAGAAGCCTGCTGGGCTAACATTGGGGGCCTCAATCCCTGATGCAGAGTTCATACTTGCATTAAACTTTTGCATACAAACATCAGTAAAGAAGATTAAAGGTTAGAGGTGAACACATGAAATGTATGAAGAGAATTTCTCAGAGGGAAGTTTCAAAAAATGCTTTATTTATTTGTTCTTGGTGCAAATCTGATGAAAAGGGCTAAAACATTGTTTGGCTATCTTAAGTGCTTTTAAAGTGATGCCCTGAATTTCAGGAGAAACGTCATCAGCTATTAACACGTGCTGATCAGATTGGTCCTAAATAAGCAACCCTGTATAACGGTGTGTATTTATCTTCTTTGTTGGGTCCTGAGTGTGTATGTGTTCATGTTGCCTTTTGTGCAGATACCTGATTGTTTTCATAACAAGCCATGTCTTCAGACTTGCCCTTGACACGCTCACATGGGCTTAGAGCCTGTGTTCTGCTTGCGGCATGAATAAAGTGCCGCTGTCTGACCTTCAGGCTATGTCAATAAAGTTGGAGCACCATGTGCATTGTGTTATTCTCTCCCATGCTGGGCTGATTCCTCACTGATCGCCCATAGAGTTTCCCACAGCGTGAAAAACACTTAGCACATCATTTTGTTTAATGAAGGAAAACTAAGAGACACATTTCCACATTTTTATTCTTGCTCCACTTTATTCTTATTTTTCTCATATTTGCTCATCAGCTCCTTAATCCACATTTGCTTGTGTTGCCAGTGAGAAATAGCTCATGACAATGATTACATTTCTTGTTTCTTTAAATTATTATTATTATTATTAGAAATGACATCCAATTAAATTTGTTTGTAGAAGTTCGAACCCAAAACAATCTAATCTGAGCATGGACGGCATGAATATCCATATAAACTAGGAATAATTCTCTGTTTAGTGAATATTATACTCATTACCAGCTTATTATGAGACATAACAGAGGATTTAGTCTTTCAGATAGAGGTCACATATGTTTCATTTATATGTCTTTGCCTTAAGATGAACATGTGGGAATTGTTCCAATGCAGAAGAAGACGGCAGAAAAAGATCCTCCTTTGTTTATTAGTTTGTTGGAGAACATTAAATGCCTAAATGTCAACTCAAGTCACACGTACAAGCAGTGACTCAGAAGAAAATAGTATGAATTTGAGGACTTGCTGTGCTTGAAAGAGATAACCACAGAGAATCCTTAACAAGCTGATATCAGGCCTGAAGCCTGAACTTTTAACTGACAGACATTATTCATTAACTTAGGGATTTTGGCCCAATTTTATTTATGAACAGTCTAAGATATGCTGTTTTATTTTTCTTTCAAAAGTAATTTAATGATGCTGCATGACTGTTAGTAAAGTAATCCTTGGCTGATCAGATACACGCTGACTACTGAAGCAGCGGTACAGACTGTACCAGTCGGGTGAAGGGCCGCAGCCTTGTTGGTTGAAACCAAAAACACCATGTCCTTGTGAAGGAGGGAAAACAAAGTGTTACAGGATGATAAAATGGAATTCCAGTCTAGGTTAAGAAAAACAGGCGCAGCACTGCTTTAACCCGTCTAGCATCGGTTGAGCCGCTCGCTCTGCTTCTGCGGTCATCGATATGGCATTTAGACAAATCACGCTCCTCTTGACCTTTTGGTTCTCACACCAAATATGTAAACATAATATTGTTTTGTTTGCTCAGAAATGTGAAGTGTCTATATTTTTCAGCGAACATCAATTAGGACGTCTGCTTTTCAGGAACCAGTTGTCACACAGGAAGTTGAACTCAGTGAGTCATTCTCCATCCAATTTTCTACTTCCACTTCTTTACTTTGTGTTGCATCCAGAACAAACACCAGTAAGACGGTTGAGGAGGTGAACTGTGTTTAGCCACACCTGTTTTATACAGTCTGCTACCACATATTTCACTGCACTGTGCAAACAGGAGATAAAAGAGCAGTTTCATGACGTTTGAAGTTCCTAATTAGGTTCAGAGCTGACTTGGAGTCTGAATTTTTATTATACATGTAAGGAAATGATTTGAGAATGAAAAACCTTGCTTCCCATTTCAATAAAAAAGTTCCAGATGGTTTGTTTTAAAAAGTACGTGGCTTTTATTCATGACATCGCTATGAGGAACTTTGTCAGTGCATATAATGTTCAGTAATGAATTAACCGTGAAATGTGGTCAGAGCAAAAAAAGGCACTTTTTGATCTATGTGTTATTCACAATTTCACACAAACAGAAAGCCTTGTACATCTATAGCTTGGTATACCTTTTTGTTAATTAAATAGTAATATTCTAAAGTTAGCACCTCAACTTATAGATACATATATACAGTTATACAGGCACATAAAGCAACCGATATCATTATCTCTCCTGCATGTCAGTGATCACATTCCCTTCCAGGTCACTGGCAGACTAATTGTGTTTCACACAATTACATTATATTCCACAGGAAAGCGAAATCAGTAAGTAGTAATAATAAATCCACAGTTGTGAGAAGAGTCATGTAATAATACTGCAAAGCTAAGGCTGTTAAATCCACCGTTCCAAACATTTCCCCTGAGAAGAAGGCTGCAATATGATGAGAACCCATCCACTTTTTCTCAAGTAGAGTGTTGTTTTTATGGATGGACAGTTTTCACCTCCATGCTGAGTCCAGAAACAACCATACTGTCACACTGAGGACTCGTTGTGGAACACTTTAGCCTTGAGATTCCTCAGGCTGCATTGTAGATGGGAGGTGCTTTCTGACTGCAAGGCCTCAGAGAACTTGACATCATAAGTACGGCTGCCCTGGGACTTCCTCTTTATGGAATTCTGGATGGTCTCCGAGGTGAAGTAGTAAACAATGGGGTCAAAGCAGCAGTTGGATACAGCAATGCACAGGGCTATCGGGTAAATAGTTCGAACCACTGACTCCACATGGCAGCCTTCTAATGTTTTTGTTCGAACCAGGGCATAAAAAACCAAGTTTACGTTGTACGGGATGAAGCAGAAACAAAAAATGGAGAGGTGCACTATTATCATGCGCAGGATCTTTGTTTTGTTCATCTTCCCCCCCTGGCTGATGGTTTCGGGGCGACGCAGGGTTTGCAACACCATAACTGAGCAGAAAACGTTGAGTAGCAGTGGGATGATGAAGCCCACCGTCTCAATGAAGATCACCACTTTAGAAAGGTGAGATTTCCACTGGCTGGATGAAAAGTTCTCAAAACAGTAAGTGGAGTTATTCGTGTTTGTGTTGTTCGTGTTCGTGCTGTCCAATAAAAACCCGGTGGGGAGGCTCCCAGACAGCACCAGCACCCACACAGCAGTACACACTATTGTAGCGTTGCGCTTGGTCCTCAGCATCCTTGAGCGAAAAGGGTGCACGATGGCCAGGAAGCGATCCACACTGATGCAGGTGAGAAAGAGCATGCTGCCGTACATGTTGGTGTAGAAGAGCGAGACGGAGACTTTGCAGAGAGTACCTCCAAAAGGCCAGTTTCCGTTGATGAAGTAGAAGACCCTCAGCGGCAGCGTGCAGACAAACAGCAGGTCCGACACCACCAGGTTCATCATGTAGGTCGTGGTCTCGTTCCTCAGTTTCAGAGAGCAGGTGAAGATGTAGATGGCCACCACATTAGTGATGAGTCCGATAACAAACACAATGCTGAAGACTGTGCTGTAGAGGGGGTATTTGAACTCATCGTTCTTGGTGCAGTCGGAAATGTTGATAGAGTTGTTCATTATGAGAGAAGGCAAGGGGGTCCGTTACGTAATAGCTACAGAATGTAATGAAAGGCCTGGGTTTGGAGCTGCAGTCAGTGGATTGACCATGAATGAACAGAAAAGAGAAGTGCATAAACTCAGGCCATTTGCACGAATGTTTTCCTGCCGTTACAGAGAACTGCTGCACATGGTCAGTGTGATCAACTCCCCTGCCTTGATGTAGTTATTTTGGGGTTACCACACATGAAAAAGATCCCTCCCACAGGACAGAGATCATGCCGAAGCTTCTTCCCCTCCCCCTGCCCTGTCTCTATGTACCAGGCAGCACCCCACAAGACACAGGCTCACTTTGACTTACTCAGACAAATCTGCCACACAAATGTGGCTCCTTTTAACTCAAATAGTCCATGGTCACCATGAGCTGCTGAGTCTGCAAAGGGAACAGTGACTTCTCCTTCTTAAGGTCCGTTAGAGAAGAGTAATCCTGGCCAGACTGCTTCTCTTTGTTAAAAGTCTCTCTTCTGTTTTTTTGTCCGTTTCAGCTCAAGAGCAGCAGAATTGTCACAAGCTTTCCATCTCTCACACACTCCTGATCACACACCAGTCGGGCCCCGGCTTGCTCTCTGCGTGTGACAATGTGAATGTCTCTGAAGAGTCTGTCTCTGGGACCTTTTTCCTGTCCTCTCTCCTTCTTCCTCTAACAGACTCGGAGGGTCTCTCAGCGTGTCTCAGGCTCTCCCTCGAACAGCCTCGGGGGGCTTTAGCTTGCACTCATCACACTCACAATCTCCACTTCTCCTTTGTGCGGGTCGTTTTTGTACATTGAGTGGGAGGCAGCGGCAGAAACCCCTCCTACCGCTCCACATGCAACTCCTCCTCCCTCCTTTTGTCTGGTCTTACAGTGAAAGAAAACCAAAGAGCCACATGCTGAGAGGGAACTCACAAAAACTTCATGATGAGTTATTGTGATTTTCTGAAATTCAGCATGAATAAAGGTTCAACTTAAATGTTGAATTCATCTTAAAGATATAATTTGCTGTCCTTAAATTATTTATTTTCTTTAAATAAATTTCAACATATTCAACTCAGAATAAGCTTTTAAGATGAATGGGTTGGAACTTAAATCTGTGGAATGCATTTAATACATCATTTCAGTTTATTTAATATGTCATAGGGTGCATTTCCTCCTCTGGAAAAATGCTTAATCAGCTTTTTATTTCATTAAACTCATTTAGCCACTATAGTTTATGATTTATACTTGACTAATAGTCCTGTAGTGGTTCAGATCAGTGTCAGATTGAAACACAAGCTTAATGAAGCTGAATCTTTTGTATTTTCCCTCTTTAAACGTTTGTTTTTGCACTGTTGTAACACTTTTTTTTTTCACATCTGAAGTCTGAAACTTTCCTCTTCTACTGTACAGCATGAAAAGGGGCAGATAAATCGGAGAAACCATAAAGGCAGGACGTCAAAAGTGCCCCCAAAAGGTCTCTGAAAAACACTGGAAGTGCCTGAGGTGACTGCCTCCACAGGTCCGACGGGGGGTTAGAGGAGAATTCAGCAGAGCCCTTGTTGCTCTCAGCCTGTGTGGGCAGCAGCTCTGCCAAAGAGAACAGCTTTCTGTTTAACAGGGAACATTAGAAATGAGACCGAACAGAAAGCTCCCTCTGTGCAGCGGCATTGTGGATGCCCTCGCCAGTTTGTGACCACAACTTTCTCCTTTCGTTTGCATCAAACTTGCATTCAGGTTCTCCTTTAGATAAAACTTCCTACTTGGCACTTGTTGTGAAGGATGCAGCTCAGCAGGGAAAAATGTGAAGTTTAGTCAGACAACTTTAGAAAGCTTTCTGACTACCGTAAAATGCTTTACTCTATTCGTGCTTAGCGACTGTTCTTGTGTCAAACAGGAAGCGTACCTGGTTTGTTAGCCTGTGAAAATGCAAATGTTTTGCTACCAAATCCTTTCTTTGTAGCTGGGTAAAATCTTGCAATTATAGGATAACTACAGCTGCTTGTTATTGGTTTCAACAATGTTTTCCTGACTGTAGTGATTAGAACATGACCCTAATACAAACATGACTTCTGAGTTACCAACAATAGACAAACAAATGAAGGAAAAATCTCACAGAGAATCAAAGAGACACGGGTGAAGGGGGTTATGGCCAGCGAGCCTCTCTTTGTCACTCCTCCGCAAAATAAACATCATCAAGGCTGGAGCAAAATGTTCACGAAAGAAGAAAAACCTGTACTATTGTCTTTGACTCCATCCAGCACATAAAAACAAGCTCCTCACATGCAAGTATGTGGTCACTAAACAAAAACATGTGGCCGAAATCCCTGGACTGTTAAATTTCTCACAATGGCAGGAAACTGTCTGGCACCCCCCGAGGCCAAGACTGAAGACATGATGTTGTTGTGTAATGATCATGGGCAAGCAGTGAGGAGTGTGCTCAGACACCGGTTACCCATTCGATGACAACCTCGAACTTGAAGGAATCAAGCAAACAGTTTTTCAAAAAAGCATGGAAACATGAATCCAACTTCATGCCTGCAGAAGTGTGACTCAGCAGGATAACATTTATGGAATGATCTATGTGTTTTACAGAATGAGGCAACCTAAAGCAGTCGCTGCATGTGGAAACAAGTGAAAGTGGCAACATCTTCTGAAGAAATACACTTTCTAAAGTTCTTTTGCGAAGATACTAGGTGGATAAGCATTACCAGCTAACATGTTCAGCGCTTAAGGTTTCATTTCATGTCACTGCCTTGTTAATTTATGTCATATTTTACCGCACTTAATATTTATGGTTGTGGGTAATCAGAAAAATGTTAAAATAAAACCATCTTACGTGGTGATGCATAGTTTTCATGAAACAGTGCTATGAAACGTAACAAGTGACTAAAGCTGTTACAATTCATCAAATAAAAGTACAATACGAGGGAAATGTATTTCTGAAAAAGGTCAACTCTGATGAAGAGAAGCAGAACAAGATTATTGAAGTTTCGGACAAAGTTCAGAGAAGGTCTCCAAAGTGCCAATTTAGGAAGAGTTTGCTATCATCTTTTTTAAAACCTCTTGTTTGAAGAGGTCAAGTTCCAACATGTTGCTGGTTGTTCTCCCCTCCAAGCCACTTCTTCTATAACTGCATCACACACACTTTTACTTACTTACAACGTTTTTCAAAAAAGACTAATGTTTTTACTTACATTATAGAAAATGTACTTTATGCATAACTGAATAATAGGATGGACCTTCACAGGCAGATTTGCTCAGAGCCGGGGGAACCTGCTAATCGGTGATAAAAAAAAAACTCTCCAAAAATATCAAAAATCATTTTAATTTAAAAACTGTTTAATGATTTACTTAAAAAAAGAAAAGAAATAATAAGAAGAATCGGTAATTCTTGCCTTCAAGCATGATTATATGTTTTTAAGTGTCACTAAATTTGATGGCTCTAGAGGAATGATTACAGAAGACGGCATGACTGCGACTTTGGTTTCAAAAGATTAAACTAGGCTGTGGTGTTGAAGAAGTGGCTAAAATGAGACAGATCCGAGTTCAATAAACGATCGTTTGATAACCGTGAGATGTGAAGAAAGCAGCCCGTGCATGCATTGCTGAATAAATGTGTAACTTGGCAAGAGGACACTCTGAACTGCCTGACTGGCACTCAAAGGGATTTCAGCTCATTTTCTCAGTGTCACCTTGGAAACAGAAGCTGCTCAAATGTTGTGCGGTTGTTCACAAATAAACAAGCGGCAGCCCGTCTGAATGAACCCAAACCACTGGGGCAGGAGAACAGAACCGGCACAAATGGCTTACATCTGTCAGAAAACATCGAATAAAAAAAGAGAAAAAACAAAGTTTTAAGGAACTAAACATTCTAAAAGAGAGGGAAGATGCTGGGCTTTACTGCCAGTCCGAACATGCCTGACTCAAGTTGTGAGGTGTTAAACAGACTGGAATGATATTTTCCAGGGAATTTCCCATACCTGAATGAAAACCCCGAGCAGAATTATCAGTCTAATCTTCTCTGAAAAAAAATAAAAAGGTGAAAGTTTAAATATTTGAAGTAAGAAAAAAATAACCCAACTCTGCTGTAGGTTAGTGAAAGGATGCTTTCTCCCCCAAAGCGCCTTATCATGCAGTCTTTAAGACAACAGTACAACATAAACCGGACACTCCCCACCCACAAACAATCCTCGCCTGCTGCAGCCGCTCGCTGCATGTGCAGTATTTAAATAAGCACTTTTAGTCAGGCAGTATTGCCTTGACTTCACCTCCTTTCTTTCTCACCTACCAAACCACAGTGATACTTAATGATGTATCGCTTGAGAAGAGGGCAAAGTTTCATGTTTGTGTACAGCTATAGATGAGCGGCATACACATTTAGATAAGGTACATAAAGTACTGTACAGGAAATGTTTCAAACCTGGAGATCAGAAGTGATGATTGTAAACTATTCGAGCTGAAACTGTAAAAGAGCTTGTGTCTGTTTTTGTTTTTCAAAAGAAACTTCTTTCTTCTCCCTGTGCAAATAAATTATGCAATACTCCCTAAATTGAACAAGCATGTCTAACTCTGTATATGCCATTTATCTGTCTGCTAACCGCTTCTCACACAAGGGGAGTGTTAAACCAGAAAAAGTTCTATTTCAAGGGGAAAACAAGTTAGCTATTGCAAGCAAGTACAGTGCTGACCTTATTCATGAGAAAGAACTAGTTTTTCTCCCAGAGACTAAGCAGACACCAGTGTGCAAGAGATTGGCTAAAGCAACCGACCACACAGGAGCCACAAACTTGCATCGAAAGAGGCCGAAGTGTATTACATACATCTCCATTTTTCAAGATCTTGAAATGTGATGCTTAATTTTTAACCCAGATCAGATTACACTACAAATATACACA
>JAVQJG010151039.1:0-14399 GCA_036024015.1 Craterocephalus amniculus
GATTGATCGAAGACTCTTTTCGATGCAGTCTGTTGGTTTCCTTACATAGGCTATTTTGTTATCAATTGGCTAGTATATATGAATATATGAATGTGTGACAATCAAATTACTTGGACTGATTGTCAGTGAAGCGCCTTGAGATGACTTTATGAATTGGTGCTATACAAATAAAGTTGAAATGGATTTATTGCCCAGCCCTAGCTCAGAATCATGCTTCATGGCAGGAGAATGCTGCTGTCTAAGAAAGCAGCTCAAACTCCCACTAACACACATTAGAGGAAGTGTTTTCAGTGTATCCAGTATGATGATGGGTCTGGTAGGGGCCAGTGGATAGAGGTTGTGTGTGGTCATGGTGTAGATCATTAAGTGATGGTGCCCATTGTTGGTTGAAAGTCTGGACTTTGTTCCCATGCTGAAAATTAAAACCTCAGGTAAGAACTGAGCTGGGAATATCTGGTTGAAGTTGCCTGGATTTTTATGATGCATCAGTGTAACAGAGAAGGAACAGATGTTTGTCAGGATTTTATGTCCTGCTACAGGAAGGACTAATCTAATCACTGTATTTGATTTGTAACGTGGTATTTTTTACTAATTCACTTTTAACACCATTCTGTGGAAGGTTTTGGATAAAGAGTCGTGATTCGACAGCTGCAGACTTATTAAGCAACGTGCATCAAATCACTCTCTGGGTAAAAAAAAGCGTAAGCGTTTTCATGTGGTAAAGATTAAGTCACATTTTGACATGACAAATGGAGATAAAGTAAGTGAAATCAACACTCAAACAAGAAATTAAGGTTATCCACTGGGAAATTCCTTCATCTTATGAGTTCTTATTTAGTTTTCGAGTGCTGAGCCACTAGGCCACAAAGCATTTATTTAAGTAGGCTGCACATTTGGCTGTTTGGCTCATTTCAGATGGAGAAATGTTGTATTAATCTTCCTGTATGTCAGCCATCTCTAATGTGCGCAGTAAAGCATGGCTTTATCTGCTGCTTTATTAGCTGTGTGCAGCGTTGTTTATTATTTGTGTCTATGTGTGATCTGACCTGGTTATAAACACGAGATGGCTCAAAAAAATTACTTGACTCCAGTTCTGATTGGTCCCATTGCCTTTTGACATGATCTGCCTGAAATGGTGCAACTCATCTCAATTTTAGAAAGATTTAGCCCTTGATATGCAGCTTTGAGAAACCAAAAACTGGTAGTAGGCAATTTATTTTTTTTTCCCTCTGCACTCCCACTTCAACCTACTTTATCAACATACTTGGCCCAATAACATTCATCAAATCTGGATTGCTAAAAACTGAACTATTTATGATAGATGTGCTTTTGAATTTGGAGGTAAACAGGAATTGCAAATGTGAACTATGAAAGGTAAATGTTGAAATGAAAACCATCTTGGAATATTACCCAAAGAACCTGAAAGTGTAGTTTTTCAGTCACAGTACAGAAATGTTGTATTCCAAGATTTCCAAATGCAACAAGAAGGGGTTAACTGAGGTATAATCCAACTAAATATAAAGATATTTCAAATTTTATGATTGTACAGTTCTTTATATTTAATCTAAATCATGAAGCAACAAGTTTTTATTGTTTGCTGGTAGGGGGAAAAATGGTTCTTTCATTGGCTTCTGTCGCTTATCTCCTTTGGTCCCTCTGCTCGATCCTCATCATCAATTTAGAATAGGGGTGTTGAATTTAATCGTTCCTACGATGCATTACAACAAAATGTTATAGATTATAAGTAACTGTTCTGCCACTTGCCTGTCTGTGGCATAGTCTAGCCTGCTGCAACAGCTCTGCAAAAATCTGAGTCTATGAAACCTTTTACTTGGGAAAAACTTTGAAACTAACCAGAAGCAAAGAAAATACCTCAGTATCTCACTGGAAGGACTTTGATCGTCTCAGTGAAACTACAGAACATTACACATAAAAATGTATAAAAACTGATAAGTTTGCTTGAGGCTAACGTCTGTTGGAAATACGTTTTTGGCAAGCTAGCAGATGGCATTCGCATGCAGAGTAAAGCGATTTTTAAACGATCATTCCATCAAATTTTTACCTCAAGAATATTCTGTTTGAGTACAAACTGATAAAAATGCTTACAGGCAAATGTTTTCTGGACAGAACATGAGAAATGTTTTGCACTGCTCTACTGGAAGAAACCATTTTTGAAAATAAAATGTAGCAGTATAGTCATGTTTATTTTCCAGCGATGGAATAGTAAAGGTGAGCTACATGAAAATTACATCGTTTACATGTAAACATCAGGACATTCAGATTGTTCTGCAATTATGAATGGGTTCATGATTATCAGCAAGTTACTTTCTTCCGTTAATACAATGTGCCGTAATAAGCCAAATTGATGCGTCGTGGAAGCAGCTCAAATTGACAAGATAATGTAATTAAATCATGAGACCAGTGAAGATGCACAGCCCTAATGTAGAAAGTTGTTGTTTTTTTTTTTAAAAGTTTGTTTCAATTCAGAACTTTCTGTGATGTCGCTGGCTGCATTCAAGGTGTTTTAAAAAATACTTTGAAGTCTGTGATCTGCTTGCATTGTGAGATCAAAGTATTTTTTCTATTTTTTTCTTTTGAACAAAAAATGTATCAGATCAAGCATTTTCTGACTGACCAACAATTTGTTACTTTTCATGTTTGGGGTGTTTTTAACATGTTTATACTGCACAGTTTGGAATAATCTATAGCATGAAGATGTCTGTGTAACCAGTCTTCATCTTCCTGCAACGTTAACGTTGAATTAGCTTATTCAGCTTTAGTTCTCCACTCGACATCTGTGCTAGAATATCTATTTAACATTTCCATTGTGCGTCTTTTTTTTTTTTTTTTGTGATCAGTAGAGACTATATGGATGTGTAGGCACGAATCTTCAATGGAAGCTGCTCATTCATTTTTGGCTGCTGAGAACAAGGAGACATTTCTTTTCCACATTAAATCTGAACCCGTCTTGCACATGACACATTTAGTGTGCCTCTTAAGGCTTTAAGACTTCCCTCTGGATTCAGGACCTTGGTTGCTGGGGTTTGTTTTTGTAACTGAATAAAAGCAGGACTGTTCACCAGTGATGGAGATTATTATATACAGTGGAGGTCATAGTTTTGTGTCAAAGCTGGAAATGAGGAATGACACATGGATTGAGCAGGAAGTCCTGAAAATGTGCATCGAAGGCTCAGTTGTGTTCCTGTCTCCATCCAGGTAACATCACCTGCGCCCTGAACGAGTTTACGTGCATCAGCGGGCGCTGCATCTCTCGCAACTTTGTGTGCAACGGAGAGGATGACTGTGGAGACGGCTCCGACGAGTTGGACTGCGGCCCGTCGTCCTGCGGGCCCAGTGAGTTCCAGTGTGGAAACGCATCCTGCATCCCGTCGAGCTGGGTCTGTGATGACGACGTTGACTGCCATGTAAGAAACGCCAACAGCCCTGTCTGAACTTCAGATTATTACAGTCGGAAACAATCTTTTAACAAGTGTTGGGATGACTAGTGAAAAAGTTAACAAACTTAACATTCTCAGACCAGGTGGCTGACATGGAACATTCATCATAGTCACTGAGGAATGTCCTCTGCCAAATAATGAGGCTTTTAAAGGCTTAAATGACTTAGCCTCTATAATCTGTCCTCATCAAGAAGCTCGAAGTAAACCAATGTCAAACAGTTTGAACCTGCCGGAACAATTTGATGTAGCTGGATTGAGGTTAGTTGGTTATTATAAGGGGTTCCTTAGAGCGTCATCCTCCAGGTATTTTTACTGTCGGTTGCTAGTGGAATGAATTTTTGCATGAACTGTAAAGTTAACTTTAAAGTTAGTCTTTCTGTAACATCTTGCACTCTGTTGTTTATGCAGAGTGTGAAATGCATCAAACTAAAAATACAGCTATAAAGTCACTCATGAGTCTAATTTTTTCATCCTGCCCCTAGTTGCTTTTGTCTGTCTACTTTTTCAGATTATTTTGTCTTTATAAAAAAAAAACAACCCACAAATGGACTATTTTCTGTAACAGCAGGGTGATCGAGCTTCAGAGTGTTTTACGCTTGGATATGTCAAAGAATGGTAACAAAATTGATTTGACTGGATTCTTTTTTTTATGCAGTGTCATGTATTGGAGCTGGGTTTTGTGTTTGTGAAAATGTTTTTTAAAGTTGATTAAATTTTCGTTTTTAAATAAGTTTCAGGTGACAAAGAATTTACTTTCATGGACTTACTGATGGTTGGTGAGATCTTAGGAAATATACACAATTAAAAGGGTTCCTCTGTCCTCAATCAGCTCCTCTCACTGAGATGCACTAACCTGTTTCTGATCTTCTGATCCTGATTATCTGCTAAGAATTGAATGCATCAAACTTGACACATAAGGAGGATAAATGATTTTTAGTGAATGATGTTCACAGTTGTGACAAGACGCCTGTATGCCCAAACTCTGCTTCTCTTTAAAAAGCACTACCTACTCTGCAGATCCTGTGTCCAGCTGGATTCGAAGCAGTCAGACTCGAGCTTAATCATGATGTTGCCTCCTGTTTAATTTTTCGCTTGTTGTTCTCACTCTCAGGAGAACAACAATCAGATTTTATTCAAATGGAAACGGGCTGTTATGAATCAGATCGATTCAGGAAATCCGTAGTGACACCCAGCCGTAAGTTGTACAGAAACCTGCCCCATCAGCTACGTTTCCGTGGACAAATCTTTAGTCAAAGATTCCAGCTGACATGTTTGTGTGGTAAATTTGATCTGATCAGTTGTTTATATGAAAACATTTATCAGGAAGGTACACATTGAGCATGTCAGCAGCAGAGAAGATTTATTACGTTTTGATGGAAGACCTGCATGACCAACTTGTTTTGAGCCTTAAGGCCATAGAGATGCACAGTTCTTCTGAACTTTGGGTTTCAGACAAACATGTTCAATTTTGTTTTTCTGCTATTTCTCGCGTCTTGTTGGATGTTGCGTCTACTTAAAAGTGCTATATGAAAACAAGGCCACTTACATTACAGCTACTTTTTTTTCTTTTTTTTTTTAAACAAGTCATTCTTTAATGTCAGCATCTTATGTGGAAGAAGTTGTGATATGTGACTTTTCTATTGGATTCTTTCAGATGTATCCTTCAGATGTACTTGTTGGAGGCAAAGCTGTTGTATTTGTTATATTGTGCTTGGACAATTATGCCATCAGGCCCCAAAGAGTACTTGATGCCATATAAAAAAACTAAATTTGTTTTGTAATGTTTGACATATCCAAGACTTTAATCCCCACAAGTCCCATAGTCCTGATATTTTATATGGAAAATAATCCATTTTTTTTCATTTAAATGAATTAAACTGGCATGTTAAGGATTAAAATCCTAAAAAATATTGCTTTATGATCATTTGTATAGCATTTCTGTGGTGAAAGGGTGGTAGTGTAAGTTTGAAGGTGCAAGGATTAAGCCAGATCCTCTCTGTCCTGACTATAATTACCCAGTACACAGCCAGTGCTGACAGGGTTCTTTGTTTTTTTGTCATTTTAGTTGCTTTTTCTGCAAGTAGATACACAGGTTAAGTTTAATTTTAGGTTTCAAGCCAAGCATTCTGCTCAGTGCTGAGGAAGAAGTTTGTTCATTTCTGTAATTTTATTTAAGGGATGAATTTGAGTGGCAGAAATATACAGTATGGTCTTTAACGTGGAGAAAGGAAAGGGATTTATATCATTTGACTTGTCTAAACTGAACTAGATTAAATGTTTGTGTGAAACACTGCCAAGTATTAATGCTGGGGTAAGAAGTACATTACAGTCACTTGTTATGTAGGACACACAATCTGTAGCTGAACTCCCTGTGTGCCATGGCCTGTTTTACAGCCTGCTTCATACACTGAGATGGCTGTGGCTCAGGTTGTGGAGTGATCCACTATCAGAAGGGATTTAATTCCCCTCGCCCCCACCGTGCATTGAAATGTCCTTGGACGAAGTAGTGAAGCACGAGTTGTCCCTGGTGTGCTCATCAGTGGGATGCATATAGAAGGCAAATACGGATGTATGGCTGCATGAGACACCATCCTATGGTGCCTTTTTTAGCCTGATCGAGATTTTTTTCATTCTTCAGTAAGGAATAATACTTGCTTCTTTAAAACTACTAATGTTGGTTTGTTTTTCTGAGGCTTTAATTATTCACTGACAGGATGGATCCTAACGATAACTCTTACAAATACTTAAATACTGGGTGGTACTTTGGCTTCCCCTCAGTCAGTCCTGTGTTACGACCCGGTCCGCACATTCTCACGTTTCATTGCTCTGTTCCCACATCAGTCGGTGACTTTAGATGATGAAAGTGTGAGAAACTCTTTCCTTTTTTTTTCAGGTTAAGTAGTTAATCATCTGCCATCTGGACGAGAACTTAAGTCTGTCTTTTATGTTTTCACATTTCATAGGAAATGTAGGATTTGGTAATTCTTGTGAGGTTGATGTTTACTTGGAATTATAGTAAAAAGGTCCCCAGTTGCCTATTTCTCTCCTTCACTAACACATTTGGGTTGTTAGGGAAACCCACTTGTTTCTGCTTCTTACTCCAGCAGCAGCTAGCGGTAGTAGTTCCTACAGTTCAGTATGAACCCGGCCATCGTGCTGTTTGTTCGTTGTGACCATCAGTCAGAAAGGCTAATTGTTCCTGGTGCCTCCGTAAGATAATCTGCATGAATTAATTTTATTGTAAGAGGCAGTAAACTGACAGTAAAGGAGGCTATAATCGAATGACTGCAGCACAGCAGTCTGATCTGTGTGGCTTCTGGATAAAAATACCAAATTCTTTCTCAGACAATAAAGCTGCAAACAGATGCGCTCATATGCTGTAAACTAAAATGTGTCTTAATTATTGACCCCTAGAAGGCGTAAAAATGCAGAACACTACCTTTTTCTGTTTTTAAGCTAAATTTTCTTATGTTTTACATACTGTAAGGGGGGGGCTGAAGCAAAAGTTTGGCTACAAGCATAATCTACAAACTGCAACTAGATGCCAACAATGTAGGGTTCCCAATCAAGAGTCTTTCCTTGCAAAGGTCTTCCAGTTTTGTTTTTATGTCCAGATTTTTAAAGCTGTTGAAGTCCAGACTGACTGCTTGGCTGAAAGCTCCACCTTGTTCCTCTTCGGTGCTCCATTATGGATTATAAGTGCTTGGAAACATTATCTATTTATAGAAAGTCTTTTTATCTTCCGCTTGTTAACACATGGTTTTGTTAAGAATTGTCTGGAGTCAAGACCGTTCTTCCTTCTACCTTATTGCAACAGAAGACTTTTACTTTAACCTCATTGGTCCACGGGACCCACTTCCACCATCCATCAGGCTTGTTTAGACATTACATTTCACACTTCCGATGACTTTGTGGGGAACACAGACGTTTTGCTCTGTTGACGGCTTGTCTAAAGCCTTATTTATGCAGTGTTGCATCATACAGAAAAACCTGAAAGCCCATCAGACGAGGCTTTTGATTTCCTTTTCCAGGATTCACTGAACTTTTTCCTGGTCTTCTAGACCAAGTGTGGCCACCCACTGCTCCTTTTTAAATACAGTTTATTAATCACACTAAAATGAAACTACTTTATCTTGCATTGGAGGAAAACCTCCAGATGAGCAGCAGAAACTCAGATCAGTGAGAAGGCAAAAACCTTTTTTAACTTGCAAGGAGTTCACTCAGCTCACTCAGCAGACATCCTTTTGAACCGAGGTTTCAGTTGGAACAAAATCTTTTTATACACACCCCATCCCCCCCAAATGACTCCAAAGTATACAAGCCTCATTTGGGACTACTGTTATGTCAGGTCCTGCTGTAGGACCCCCGGTGGGAGATCAGCAGGAGGGCCATAATGTGTGCCCATCAATCTTCACATTGCCTTCTCCTGTTTTGTGGTCTAAGCCATGTTTATGTTCAGAGAACTGTTGGAGGAACTCCTTATAGTTGGGACAAGGTTAGAAGAGGGTTATGGCTTGTGAGGTGATGATGCAACACTCTAACAGGCTGATTTCATGGCTATGGGGCCTCACATTCCTTAGGGTTCCCATACTTTGGCAGGGTGCTCAAACTGCAAAACAAAAGTAAGACACTATTTAAAATGGTGTCATTTTTACTTTCTTTTTTGGAGTTTGGCCGAATCTCTGCATACAGCGTAGTGGTAAACTGTCATCTGTTTCTCCTGAAGGATCAGTCAGACGAGTCTCCGACTCGTTGTGGCCGTCATCCGACGCCGCCCGCCAAATGCTCAGCCAGTGAAATGCAGTGTCGCTCAGGAGAGTGCATCCATAAGAAGTGGAGGTGTGACGGAGATTCTGACTGCAAGGACGGCAGCGATGAAGAAAACTGTCGTACGTACACCCACACTTCCCAATAACATGCATCAGCAAGTTTCTGGTATCTGACACGGACTTTTGGCATGACTATGGTGTAAGTAAACTCACGTTTCCTCAGCAGCTGTGCGTACCTGTGGGCCGGATCAGTTCAAATGCGATGATGGAAGCTGCATCCTGGGCAGCAGACAGTGCAACGGCATCCGAGACTGCACAGACGGATCAGATGAAGCTGGCTGCAAAAACGGTACGAGCGTCACACATGACTGCTTCTAATTAACCACAGCTTTGCTTTTACTTTCCCTTCAGAAGGTCTGAGTGTGGCTGTTCATTGGATATACGACACGACTAAAGCAGAAAAACCTTTATTTTAAACCTGACGCTCATGTTGGCAGCAGTCTGTCTGTCTGTCTGTCTGGGTTATTTTTGGCATACATGCACGGACATTACACATCTGTTTGGGTGGAAAAGCTTCGAACACAAGATAAACATGCAGACACAACATTAAGAAGCAATTATATTTCCATAAGTCTAAGCAGATTTTCTGTCTTTAGTCTCGGCAGCATCGTGTACTAAACCAGGTCAGCTGATTTACTGAAAACACCAGCGTTGGTTATTCCTTCCTGATGGCACAGACATGTTCTGCGATGGCGTGATTCATCGGGGTCAGACTGTAAGCGGTTCAGGGAGCATAAGATGATTTTCAAACACAGATTGGTTGGCCGTCAGAACAGCTGAAACCCCGACTGAGAAGTTTTGGATGTGCTGAAGACGTTATGAAGTGATTAAACCTCCACCATAACGAAGATCTTTAAAACTCTCCTCTGTGAGCTTATTGACCAATATTGGCTGTAATCTAAGCCGCGTGTTGCAGCCCAGGCCTCAGGTTGGTTCCCCTCCCACTCCTCCTGTGGGTGAGTGTTGGGTTGAGGCATTTAATCTCACCCTTCGGGATTTGGGTGAATTAAGATTCCATCCATTTTCTGCCGCTGATCCAGGGTCACGGGGGTGGCAGCTTAAGCAGAGAAGCCCAGACTCCTCTCTCCCCGGTCACTTCTACGGGTTCATGGAGGGGAGGGGGGGGTCAAGATATTCCCAGACTAGACAAGAGACATGTCCGGGGTCTTCTCCAGAGACATGCCTGCACTGCTCTCTGCTTTCATCCATGATCTCTGATAAATCTGGTTCCTCCTAAACCACGACAGACCGATGTAGAGTCTACTTCATTGATGATGCTGCACTGAACCTGTCAGGATTGTGCTTGCAAATAAGAAAAGAGTGGAGCTGCAGGCTGAGATCCGTGAACTCCTCCACATGAGGCAGGATCTCATTCCTGACCCAGAAGATGATCTGGGTCAGACTTCAGCCTTAGTGTTTTGGCTTATCCATCCTCCACATAAAATAAACTGTGTGCTTGTCTCGGGTTAGTTTAGGCTGCAGTTCAGATTCTCTTCTGTAAATCTGTCCTGTATTTAGAAAACTCCGCCAACATTTAATCCTGAAAACTCAATGTCCCAAATAGTACTTCTTCAAAAAAGATTAACTCTAAACACTGCCCAGTAGATTTGTCTTCATACAGTGTGTAAAATTTGGTATTTGGAGTAAGATCAGCCCCCAGTGGAAGAACCCTGGCTGGAGATTCTTCGTCCATTCTTCCCAGTAATGCGAACAAGGAGATGGTTCAAAATGTTTCATGATGCATTGTTGAAGGGCCTGATGAGTGCAGCTCCTCTCTGCACGAAGCCTAATGTAGACTTACGTACTTGCATGCGCATTTTCTGGCCCTGGGCTAAAATTCAGAGCGTTTTTGAATTATGTGATCAGTAAAAAGTTAATCTTACGAGATGCAACCTGGATTTATTCCTTGTTCTTTGTGTTTATAAACTAATGTATCTGACACAAAATGAGTACAGTGCTGGAATAGAAGTTGTAGCAGTTTTTTCTCCGTTTTGATTATTTTGAAGTTTCTGCTTTAGAGGAAACTGTTGCTGACATGAGAACTCGATGTTTAACTTTCAATGGCTTATTTTTGTAGAAGTCCAAGGAAGGATGAGATTTTGAGCTATCTAGACTCCATCTTCTCTTTAGTTTAGCCAAGTTACACCTGAAAACTAGGAGGGCCGGTCTGCCTGCGTTTAATATGAGACTATTTTTTATTTTGTGTCACATTGGACTTTCATGTAAGTATTTGTAAGTTATGCTTCATGTCAATGTGTGTGTGTGTCTGCAGCAACTCAGTGTAACGGGCCAGAGAAGTTCAAGTGCCGGAGTGGGGAGTGCATCGAGATGAGCAAAGTGTGCAACAAGGTCCGGGACTGTCCCGACTGGAGTGACGAGCCCATCAAGGAATGCAGTGAGTTTTTAAAACCTCTATTAATGCTCATCTGAACACAAATCTCTCCGGTATTTGTAGACCAGTAAAAATAGAGTATCAATCACTACCCTGAAACCGAGGATGATCCGCCCCTGAGGTGTCGTCCTCTGGCCGGGGCGGCATCCAGCAGTTTGATCAGGACATCACTGTTTCACAGCCATTTCATGCTGACGTGGATTTATACTTCTAAATCCCACTCTGCAGATTTTATGATGCCAGTTTCATTCTGCTGAACCTTGAATAATTCTCTTTTGGATGAAAAGGCTCAGCCAGAAGTGATTACGCTTCCCCAAATCGGAATATTAAATGTCAGAATGAATTGTACTGCTGTTCAGACAGTGGGAAAAATCCTCTTTCATGTAAATAATTCACTTCAATTTATCCGACTTCAGACACCTCCAGAGAATAAATGTGCAGGTAAAATCTGATACAAAGAATTTGCATTTAAAGTCTGAAATGGTGAAAAATGGCTGTAATTTACACAAGAAATGACTCCTGCACCAATGTTTGCGTGGGAGCAATAATTGCTGGTCCAATGAAAGGTCAGAAGTTTACTTTTGTATGAGTCAGTCTGTTGAAAACTTAAATTTATTCGAAGTGCTGAAACACAAAAGATTCAAAGTAGAACTGAAATGACCATTTATTTTTTTCTCTTAAATCTAATTTGGACATGACAATGGCACAGTACATTCTACTGCAAGTGGAACATCAGGCCTTCTGAGAAGCTTTGGTTTATGGTCGACTCTGATCCACTTGCTGATGTGATTTTTGTAAAAATCTGTTTAAGACTCAGATTAAATGTGTCTGCATGCAAACGCCACTGACCAATGACCGGAGTACAGTCCTGACCTACTTTAACCTGACTGCATAGTTGTTTTTTAGTTTTAGTCCATCTTGCCACTAAATTTTCAGTTAGTTTGGATTTAGCTGAAAGTCAGGAAAGGGTAGATTAAGTGGACTGATGCTTTGTCTAAGTTTCCTTTTTTTTTTCTGAAGTTGTCATTGACATCTGGATGAAATGAAACCTCTGACTTGTCATGGAGTGAACTTGGTAGCTCGCTGGTGTTTCCTGTATTCGATACAGTAGGAAAATGTGCTGTTCCCTCTCAGGTGTTTGACATTTTTTTGCAGTTGGGTCAGAAATATTAGGACAGTAAGACAACTTCATGTTTTGTTTTGTTTTTCAAATTTAACTGAGATGTAATTGAAGTGCGGACTTTCTGGCATAATTTACACCCTGTAAAACATTTGGGAAGTACAGCCATGTCTTTTATGTAGTTATCTCATTTCAGGAGCTCAAAAGTTATTAAACAATCACCATAAATAAAATGCAAATTTTTTATATTTTGAGAATCCCCAGCATATAATACCTGCCTGAAGTCTGGGACATCTCCACACTTGGTTTCCTCCTCTGCTCGGCTTTTACAGTACTGCCATCTTCAGATGATTTTTTTCTTCAGTGAATGAAATCATGCTTGATCAGGCAGACCTGGTGATTGACTTGGAGTACTCCACCTCTGGGTTATTGAAAACTTGATAACCCATGCAGCTCATAAAATGTCAGTAGTGTTGACCTTTCAGTCAACGAGGCAGCTACATATTAAGGAGCTGTAATTCCTAAACCCTTCCTCCCATCAGAATGTGAAAGCTGAGTCGGCACTTTAAGCCCAGGTTGATTATGTAACTGTATCCTGAATGTTTTGGTAAACAGCTGAAATGAGAAAACATCCTGGTGTGCTTCTGTTTTTGGACCTGACTGTAGTTTCATGAAGCATCAGAGCTATTTGCACTATCTTCCTGTGGTTTGATAAAAGGATTCTTCCTCTTTACCACACATGGAGACTAAATCTGATTGGATCTCTTTCTTTTCATCCACCTTCTCACACGACCACCGTAGGTCTGATTGGATCTGAATATTTCTCTCATTCATGGATATTCTGCTGGTTCTGTTCTACTGTTTTGTTTTCATGGTGTTTTTATCCTGAGGGCCTCCTCCGGTTCTTTGCTCTGCTCCCTGAAAGGAGAGTTCATTTAGGGATTAAAGGTTAGTGCCGCATAATCCACAACAGTGAATTGGGAGTTATTTTGGTCCATGTTGTGTTTGGGCACGGGCCAGAGTCTGAGTCAGGAAATTAGGTTTCTTAACCCTGCTGCCTGGACGTTAAATATTCAGAGGACGACCAACTCATGAGATCTGAAATTTGAGGATACAAGTGTACCTCTGCTCAGGTGACTGGTCTAAATGATCCCAGCTGATGTGTTGTTGTGCTGCTTTACTGGTTTCTTTAAAATGTTTTAAATTTTGAAAAATAACTAGTTACTGACTTTGAAACTGTAAAAGTCACTTGAACTTTAAGTCCATGTAAACCGTTCTCTTTGTAGGAGTCGTACTAAAACGTACCTGTCATGGTTGGGCTTTTCTGCTGACTAAGGGTGATGCCAGCAGCTGAGTTAATTAAGCATCTGGCAGTGAGCTGCTCAGATGGAGTCTCTAGAGGAAATTCTAACGGAGTAAACTAGCAGTTTGTAGGCTCATAAAATGTTGAACCAGACCATCCAGCTGCAGCTGCTCTGCAGCATTTAGATCCACATTTTAATTTAGTTTGATTCAAACTGATCCATGACATTTTGTCTTCTCTGTGCTCCAGATCTGAACGAGTGTCTCATGAACAACGGCGGCTGCTCTCACATCTGCAAGGACATGGCGATCGGCTTCGAATGCGACTGCACGCCTGGGCTCCAGCTCATCGACCACAAGACCTGCGGAGGTATGAGCTCTGTAGAAAAACCTTGACCTCACACATCCTTATGCACGTTCTTATTGTGGACTTGGGGCCCCTGTAGTGTTCATTGTGTAATGTGATTGGCTGTGCTGAAATCTGTTTTTCATAAAAGCGAAAATCCATTAGGATCTTTTGAGGAGGTGCTTATCCGACAGTTGATTATTATGCCAATCTTGGCCTGAATCGCTGGTGTTGGTAAATGTGTGTAATCTCACCTGAAATGAAACCCTACTGGCTTCGCTGAAGCACTTTAATCGACTCCCAGATGTGCAATCGGCAGCAAAGTATTTACTGTGTTTGTTTAAGCTGAATATAGGTGTTGGGAATCCTGGGAATGTTTTGGGATATGTTCATGTATTTGACCTTTTTGAGCTGTACCCAAACAGCTTTAGTTGTCTGTGATATCATCTGTTTTCCTTTGTGTGCAGACATCAATGAGTGTATGAACCCTGGCATTTGCAGTCAGATCTGCATCAATCTGAAGGGAGGATACAAGTGTGAATGCCACAACGGCTACCAGATGGATCCCACTACCGGTGTCTGCAAGGCTGTTGGTGAGTAAAAGCTTTGTCACTTCTCTTAAACATTGAGCCCCACTGTATCATTATTTCCTGTGTTGTAAAGGTAGCATTGGTCTTATGGCTGCTGTTGATTTATCTATTATGAGGTTGGGTCCACTTTTTCCTCCAGAACTACTTTAATTCCTGTTGTCATAGTGTCAACAAGCTGATGGAAACCTTCCTCAGAGGTTCTGCTCCATATTAACATGACAGCATCACACAGTTGCTGCATCCATGATGAGAATCTCCCGTTCCACCACATCCCAAAGGTGGAGTATTGGACTGAGATGTGGTGGCTGTGGAGGCCGTTGGAGTCCAGTGGACTCATTGATCTGAGCTGTGTGACATGGAGC
>JAVQJG010151060.1:0-18840 GCA_036024015.1 Craterocephalus amniculus
CGCCAATCGATGTTGGAATCCAACGTTGTGTCGCGGAGTTTATAATAAACTCAGCACTGCCGCTTAGCGGAGGTTAGCGGTAGCAACAGAAACGACGCATGGAAGCATGAAGGCAGCGACGCATGAAGACGTTTGGAATGGACGCCCCAAATTACATCCGTCAGGGAGCATAAATGGGCCTTTACTCACCAGTGACAAACAGTTTTGAAAATAAAGAAAAACAACCCTCACACATCCAAAAGCCTTAGCAATGGCTTTTGAAAAACACCCAGAACAGCTACGCTTTCCTGAAGTGGTTGAAGTAATAAAAATAAAGGAGGTGGGAGAGCAGGAGATTTATACATGAATTCAGCTCTATGCGTTTGATGTGACGTGCTTCAGAATTAATAAGAAGACATGAAAGAAACTTTTAATTTTTCCAGAAAAAAAAGCCAGATTATATTAATGTAGCTGTGAGCAAAGCAGCAGATGAATCACATCTTTTTTTATTTACCTTCCTTGTCCCAGTGATGACTAAGAGTAAAATAAGTCATAAAGATCAATGTTTACCTGCAGATCAATCTGATATATAGGGTCTTTCAAGGCATCTGGATCGTCCTCTTCATCATCCTCGTAATAATCATCATCTGCAAGTTTTAGACAAGGTCAGGCCAAACTGCCTTCTAAACATAAACATTAACGAGAAATACTGACACATATGATACATGCTTTTACCATATTTGTTAGAGGCAATAAGATCGGAGAGCAACTGTCCTGCTAGGCCTTCATCTTCCTCATCATCCCCTTCTTCATCTTCCGGCTCCTCCCACATGCCGCTGGAATCTGTGCCGGACAAAAAGAGCAGGTTTAAAAAAAGGATAGAAAAGGTCGTTTATGAAGAAAAGTCTGGAATCTAACAGCTAATCAGTTCACTTCCCCGCCGAGTCAATACACCCAAACTAAGAGCAGCAGATGAGTCAACCCCTCCGGATGATTGGACTACTGATTTCTTAATGAATAGATATTTAGAGAAAAACCTTTTGGGTTGATTCAAGAGAGATTTGCTAAAACAAAATCATGAGAAAATTAATCTGGCCAAGCTTGAAGCAACGTTTCTGTGGCCCAGGCAAGTCCTTTCAACCCAAACAGCATCCTGTACAGGCACCACAAAAAACAACTCCAAGCCGCATGGAGCTCACAGAGGGATCAGACCAGCGAATCATAACAACACATTGGTGAAATGAGCGAGTTTAGTGGCAGAAATTACCTTATTTAGAGGCTGCGCGAGCTGGCCCCGTTCACTCCCATTATATTTGATGTACGCTGATAACGAGTGGATCTAAATATCTCCCGAAGGAGCTCAAGTTACACCTAACTGAGTAAGTAAATGATCGTATTTCATGCTAGCAAAAAGGGGCCGCTTGCAAAATACCGAACTTGTCCTTAAGAGAAATTGGAAAATGGGTTTTTATGCGCTCACCTTGGCTCCAGTCTGCTGCGTTGGCCCTGCTCGCGTTGGCCTCCACCACAGTGGACAGCTCATTGATGATCAGTTTAAAGATCTTAACAAGCAGAGGAATGTTGGTCCAGCGCTCCGGGTCTGTCGACATGATGAGCACAGTCAGGGCCACGAAAAACCAATTATAACGTTGAGCTAAAAGCAACATATCAACATATCTAGACATTTACACCATGAATGAAGCATTAGGATAATTTTGCGTTACTTTTGGCAGATTTGGAGCGTGTGCGGATGCCATCATCAGGGTCGTAGATTTCCTCTCCCTTCACGACAATGTCTTGAAGACGCTTGTCATCAGTGTTGAGACCATGCTGCAGCAGCTTACAAAGAGCCACAGTGCTGCAGGTATAAAACACAAAGACGAAACATTGAAGTGGGAACCTGGAGTAGACTTTATAGTGCACACTTGTGTGCATAAATAGTTCTTAAAGTAGGTGCGGCCCATTTCAAATCAGTTTCAGCTAAACTAATAAGCTACACTCGAAGAAACTAATTTGAAAGATGTTTACAGCCTACGTGAGGTTTGCAAATTCGCCATTATAAAGGCTGGAGAGAGGCACTTATTGTTTGAATGAGTATGAAACTGGGAATACTTTGCTTGTAGGTGTTGACAATTTACACACAACAAAAAGGGAATTAGTACTTTTATATGTATCATGAACAAGAGAGATTATTTTTGTTTAAGGAAATTAACTGCAAATAACCCCCTTTTTCTCTGGCTGGGTGGGACTGCAGTGATTTACTACAAGTTACCTTCTGCTGACCGCCATGCTAGGCAACCATTAAAGGAGAATTTGGCTTTTTTAACCTGGGGTCTGTGTTCATCTTTCCTTTCATACGTGTGCGTGATGGAGAAAGGAATTTTAAGATTGCTCCAGCATTTAGCCTGGCAGGCAGCTAGCAGCCCAGCTAATGGTATGAAAGGAAAGATGAAAACAGACCCCAGGTTCAAAAAAGCCACATTCTCCATCAAAACTTTTAAACTATTACCGCTTTTTTTTACCCCCTCTAGCTGCTCATCATGTTCAGGTATCACTGCCTCAGATGTCATTAAATCCCCTAAAACTACTGGACTTGAATAAAAGATGATAAATAAAGGTTATCTGACCTGACTTTACCCTCATACTGTCCGTAGAAAAGATGTTGCCTGCTCATCCACTCTGTCATAACAAACTCCAGGGCGGGCTTCCCCGTCGGTCCCGGCAGGCTGCACAAAAACTCCAGCAGAGGCTCTAGCTGAGAGTGAACCAGGTGGGCAAAAACCATAATGAGGGACTAAAGAGGAGGAGGACACAGAAGGCAAAGTTAGACGATCAACATACTGATATTATTTTGCTTTAGGCACACTTGCATCGCATGACGTCTTGCTTCCCTCCTCCCTACCTGCATGACACTCAGAGTCTCGGCTTGTTGCATTTTGCTCAGAATCGCTCTGAGGATCTGGTCCAACTGCTCACCGAGCTCGGTTCCTGCCCGAGAGATCAGCGTGGACACCAACCGGCCCACGAAGGCTGCCGTGAACTCAGAGGTCCGGGGATCCAGCAGCTGGTTGACCACCTGCATGACATACCAGAGGCCGCTGTTTCCCTGCTCGTCCCTCCACTGGGCGATCTGCTCCAGCGCCACGGAGACGTACGCCCGCAGACACTCACCTCCGTTCTACACAGGACGTTTACAACACCTATTAGTTTTCAGCATCAGTGCAACGACAAAATAATGACAAGAAGAACATCCGGGTGCAGCATACCTGCATTATCGTGTTGTCGTCCGTGCGTAAAGTACACTGTGCAACCACAGGAAATGCCTGACACACCAACATCTCAGACAGAGGGGGTTTTGTGTTTCGGACCACAGTAGTCAGGATGTCTATGGAAGTCTTGACAGAGAAGCACAAGAGAATTAAGAAAAGGGAAGAAGAAGAAAAACAGATAACACAATAAACAAATAAATTAGAATTTGAAGACAACTCTTGTCCTTATTTTTATTCATATTATTACAAAGTTTTACACAGGACTTTGTGACAGCTGTGGTCTTTGGTTTTGCATGTTTATCCCCATGGAATATCAGCATCCAAGGTCACGGTGTGTGAGAAGTAGCCGTGTTCTTTACAATAGTCATTTCGTGCCGTTGGCTTCTGGCTCTTTTCATTACTGCCGCCTTGTGATGGTGGTAACACACTACTAACAACTGATGTTCGCAACGGGGGACTTTAAACCCAATTGTTGATCATTACGTTACCAAAAAACAAAGCTTGTTAACAGGGTTCCTACAGGTTTTTAGGAGTTAGATTTAAGACCCAAGTACTTTTTAAGACCACAGAATTTATTTCACAGCAACTCTTCCAAAAATGCTTGACTCAAAGAGAATGTCAGATAATGCATTTATTTACATAAGCGCTATTGGACTATTCAAACTCATCAAACATCATGACGAAAGGTTAGTTGTTCACAAAGAGATTAATTTATTTGCTGACAGTATGAATGTGTGTCAAAAACGCACTTAGGAATCATAATAAGTAACCCATCCATCCATCTTATACAGGATCGGGTTGTGAGGGCAGCAGCCTGAGCAGAGAAGCCCAGTCTCTGTATAAACCAGGTAAAGAAGGACTCTTTGCCCAGCCAGGTAAGATCAGAGTAGAAGTTTCCCATTTTACTCTGCCTGGGATGGCTGTAGCTCAGGAGGAAGAGCAGTCTCCTGCCAACCAGAAAGTCGTCGTTTGTCGAAGCTGCCTACATGCCGAAGTCTCCTTGGGCAAGACACTGAACCCTGCCTTGCCCCCTGATGTTCCTATCCTGAGTACAAATGTGTAGAGCCTCAGTATGTATTAATATAAGTGCTGTGTGTAACTGGGTGACTGTGACATGTGGTATCAAAGCACTCTGAGCGATCACGTGACTGGCTACACAAGTTCAGTCCATTACTCACCGAATCCACATCATTCTTAAGTCGCTGTCAGGTGGCTTTGTTTCGTGCAGAAATAAAGGCTTCATGCGCGTGTTGGGTTAAATGTTCCTCAATCATTTCTCCCTGCAGTCAGCGATAAATGGTTCCTAATTTTAATAAAATAGTCGGGGTTGAAACGACTGGCTCACTACTGACACGTTGCAGTTTACACACATCCCCGAGACATTTATAACACAACACAGTGCACAACTTAAGGCCGATGTATTTTCAGACCCATCATACAAAATTTAAGACCAAAACTCTCAAATTGAAGGACTTCCAAGTATTATATGCAGATTTGTAGGGTGAGGACATTGTTAGAACCCACAGGAAGCCTGCTTACAGAAGCACAACAAACGCATCGTCTTTTCTGACAGATCATCTCTCTGAGAAACGTCTGACTTACAGTGCAGAGTCCAGTGGGGATTTTGTCTGGGGGAGCCTGCATGATGCTGACCAGCGTGGGGATGAGACGCATCTGCATGGGTCCCTGGCAACCTTCTATCTGAGCCAGCTCTTTGAAGATGTCCTGAGCGAGGGAAGCCACAACGGGGTCTGAGGGAAAGAGAGGAGACCCAGCCTGATAAAAGATGGGAGGTCAAATCTTCTAGGAACCGCTTTGAGCATTAGCTTTTAACGCTTAGCCGAGAGAAACACAGATCGCAGGTGGTTTGAGCTTCATACGAGAAACAAAGTACAAAGAGAAAAACTGGATATGCATCAGTACCATTGTTATATTTAAGGAAAATAGCAATGGTGAGGGGGCAGATCTTGTTCTCTGCACTGGTGGTGAAGGCCGGGTCGACTGTGCAGACGATGCACAACGTCTCCATGACGAGCGTGAGCACTTCTGAGCTGAACTGGGCCGCCAGTTGGATGAGTCCCTCAAGGATACTGGGTAGGAAGGGCTGGAGGACATGTGTACTCTCTGACAGCTTCAACTGGTCACAGTACCTGAAAAAAGACGGGCATATGGGGAGTCTGTGAATGCCCAACAGTCTTTCGTTATCTTGTTTTGCTCAGATAAAAAAAAAAAAAAAAAATCTACAACCAGATGCTTATTAGTAAATCAAGGATCCCAGGTGTGGGTTGAGACACAGAAATAATGAAAAATATGGCGAGCTCACCCCCAGATGGCCCTAACTGCAGAGATACGGACGGATGGCGGCTGGCTGTCGTGGAGGCCGCTGACGGTGGCTTGGAGGAACTGCTGGATGAGCTCAGGAGACATAGCTGCCGTGAACCGACTGGCCGCCCACAGCGCCCGGCCGAGGAGGAATGGAGACGCCGCTACGCGTTAGAAAAGGTAAGACCACGTCAAAAATATATAAAAAGAAGAAGAAGAAACAAAATATTAGTGGAGTTAACTGGAGTCCAGTTAATGCAAATATTTTCCCTTTTTTTTACTTTGCATGCAGAGCGTAAAGCAAAACATTTTCCCAAACTTGTCTTTGTTTCTCTTACAAACAATACATTAATACATAAATAAACAGGGCCTTATATGCATTTTTACAAATAGATCAAAAGTTTAGTGAAACTTGCTCCGTGGAACAATTCAGTCTAGTTATAAATATCCTAAATCTAGTAGTATTTTAGCTGAACCTGGTCCATTGTGGCGAAAATCCCCCCAAAAAGCAGTGGAATCCCCCTTTATGTATATGACTAACCAGAAGCTAATTTCAGTAACATCAGGCCGACTTCTGAACATTTAATCATCCGCACTCAGTGACAGTTTACAAACTGAACAGCCTGATGTTACTTATCTTATCTAAATTATGACATCTTATCTGACTGTACATTCAGAATTTCCTGAGTGGCAAACGCAGAAACGTGAGCGTGTGCTCACCAGTAGGCAGGGATGAAATACATGGCATAAGTAATCACTAACGATCTGGCTTGGCAAACTTACAACTATTCATCGACGTCTCTGCTCGTCTCAGCCGTCTAGCGTCAGCCTGGGCTACTTCTGAATCTCTTAACCAATCATTTTCTGAGATCCGCTCGACTTCTGATTGATTTCAGTTTAACACATTAATAACAAAGTGTTCTTCTCACACCATTTGTAGTTTAACTCAACATAAGAGGGCAAATAAAGTTATTGAACTGTGTCTCTCTCTCTTTTTACAACAAAAACTCCAAATGCTGGAGCTCCGGCACAGCGCAGGAATACTTTTTAATACTATGTAAAATAGAAAATCAAATATCAATTTTATAGGATTGTTCTCCCACAGCTTGGTTAGTCAATGAGACAAAAAAAAAAGATAAGAGTTAAAGTGCTTTGAGTTTAGCTAAAACTGCAGCTGAAACCTGGTTTTCACGCTTCAGAAGCAACACGTTACAGCACTTGATGGGGCTTTTGTCCTGCATGTTTTCTACTGATCTGAATGGCGACTATATATATAAAAACATTAACTTGCGTTAAGTCTCACCAAGCCTCTCTTCTGATAATTTCTTGGCTGGCTTCCCTACAACCATGAATTTAAACAAGTGGCACAGAAAATAAAGAATGAATGAAATCTTACCTGCCAGGTTGAGGTCAGCCAGGATGACACCGGCCAAAAAACCGTGCATGTCGAACTGGATACGGCCGTTCTTCACATTCTCCGTAATGATTGTCTTGACTGACCCGAGAGCCAACATGCAGGCCTCGTGGATTTTCCACCTGATTAAAAAAAACATCATCATAAGACTCTGTCTCGTGTGTGTTCTCACCCTTTTAAACAGAGAAATTACAAAAAATGTCAGTGTGTACCAGTGTTTCCTCACCAGTGCTCATTGCCGCTGTTTTTGGCCTGCTCGGCCTCCTGCAGGTGTCTGGTAGCAGCTGCAGCCAACGCTGCTGCACTTTCATTCTGAAACTCTGCAGCCACAGCCTGCAACCAGCGGTCACACGTTAGCATGGCTACACACACAGTCAGGGGGAACCAGAGGCTACAACAAGAGCCAATGATGAAGTTTTTACAAAGTGAAGTAAGACAGTGAATTCTAATTTGCATTGCTCTCAGACTCATTTATTTCAGACAGAAAAACATCAGCTGGCCATGACAAACAACCTTTGTAAAAACTCTTGTTACCTTGGTGACTACAGATAATCAGGGATTAATGTCCGACAGAGTCAGAAACTTACGATCTTATATTGATGTATATAATTCCAGACTACAATCATACCTATAGGTTCAGTAAACACTTCTTTCAGACCAGTCATAGACGCAATCTATCTTTGAAGCCCTACTGTTCTCCAGCGGCAGAAGATACGGCATCAACGGTTCCTTTTACATCAGCGAAGATCCAGTAAATTAGTTGGTCAACATCAAGTCTTTAAATCATAAAACCCATTTTAGGCAGTTATTGTAGGATTTCAAAGGGTTAAAAAGGATTAGACGGTGAAATTCTATTCTCTAAATCCATCTGCATGTGTTGTACAGATATTTAGATTTCTCCTTGCCGCCTCAATCAGCCGTCCCATAAAACTATCTGTTCGACCATGTTGAATCTTCTGCATTAGAGGGGAACTTTCTGCATCAACCACACCCACTTCACACAAAAAGTCTCAAATGCAACACAGGAAAAACGTTCTGCTAGGATGATGTGCAGTATGGAGATGTATGGAGAACCAGTACTCCCACACCACGGCCATATTAATATATGAGCTGAAGTCACGTCATAAAAGCTGATAAACATCCAGCACAAAATATACAAAATGTACAAAATATAGCTGTATCTTGATCTATTGTATGGGGAAGTACAAAAATGGAAAACAACCAAATCTCCTCCAGCTTCTGCTCTAATTATAAACGGTTCTGTCTTCCTCCACCGAGTACTCTCCTCTCCACAGCTTACAGCAATGCAGACAGTGTGCACGGCTCAAATACCAAACAGAAACGCTGCGTAGCGCCTGTTGGAAGTGCACGGAGTTTCAGTGACCGGCCGTGAAGCTACAGAAGAGCCACTCTGCAGCACCTCCATGTTTAAGGAAAAAAAAAAGAAAAAGAGAATGGCTATCTTTTCCTTCCTGAGCGTCACATCACTGGAAGCCAATATTTTGAAGTTGCCAGCTGTCGCCGTGCTGGACTCTAGCTTGTTTTTGGCGCTGCAGCCATCAATAAACGACAAAACGCAATGACATGTGAAGCAGCGTGTCAGATTATGTCCTTTACTGAGGGTTTTTTACAGGCTGTTAGGAATCGATTCATACATATTCCACATCAATGGACATTTTAACCAGTTCAAAACCGACATTTTACAGATTCACAAAGCATCGTTGTATTCCTACAAAATGATGCCATGTAACCAAAATGTCACTTAAAAGCTTTTAAGTCAAGAGTTTTTATTAAGCCAAGGATTTTTTTCTTCTCCAACTCAGGTCAGTGAGCAATAAAAAAGAGCAATCCGTGTCCTCCTCTTACCTAAGTGAATGGGAACCTGGTGTGAGAGGAAAAGGATGAAACGGGCGAGGAAAGCTGGTTAAACCCGACGTATCCACACTAATCATTCCACCTGAGCCAGAGGACTTCAGCAAGCCAAGATTTGCCTGATGCATTCATTCAACACAGCTGTGAGTCTGTTGTCTGTTTCCATCTCACCAGCAGCAGGTCCTGAGCAGAGATCCTGACAGAGTAGGAGAAGGTGTCATCATCTTCGTCCTCTACAAACTGCTGAGGGTTTGCCGTCCACACTTTGATCTAAAAAAACAAAAAAAACCCATCAAAAAACAAAAACAGGCATTTAAATTCGTCTTTGCCCGCCAACAGCCATGTGGACGCATGTTTCAGCCATGTCTCACCTGGTCCTCTGTGATCTGCATGTACAGGATGACATAGTAAATCAGTTCAGGCAGCGCTTTCTTCACTGTGCTCTTGAACTTGTTGTTCTCCAGCAGCGTGTGGACAAATTCAAAAATGCTGAACACCAGATTCTCAAAACCCAAAACTTCCCCTGCGAAAAAAACCAAAAGGAACTAAATTAATTCTGTGCACGATCACCAACACCAGACATGCTGCGGTGACAGGAAGATGATTTAGATTCTGCTTACCATCTGAGTCTACAGGATCCTCCACTTCCTCTGTGTAGTTGACTTCTGTTCTTACATAAGTAAACAATGGCTAAGGAATATCACTGGTCCTTTTTGGCTTTTTTCTTTTGTTTAGCTTTTCTGTCAGAATATGTACAGCTTATATCTGACATACAGTCTAAATCTAAGACATTACAGCACCACTTGCTGCAACATCTTCACTAATAAAAACACATGAGAGCGTTTTGATCTTGCTGATTAAGCAGCTGACCTCCATACAGCGGTAACGCTTACTGACTGCTCGCAGATCGAGCAAATACACAGCAGGTATTGTGAAGGATATAAAGCTGCACTTTCTGTCAGAGTATTCCATACGATGGGTAATATCTGCTGCATGGATGACACCATGGGTTTGGGAAAGTTTTTAACCAATGCCGTTACTGCCTGCGAGAGAAATGAGAAGAGATACAGGTTTAGATATAAACTATATCTGGGATACAAATTAAACTTTATTCAAATTCCATTTTTTAATTAATAAAACACTTTTCATGCAGAAAAGCGTAGAGCACAAAGTGCTTTACACAGAAAAAACAATGTCTGCATAACAGAAAACATCTTATTCATTAATGAATGCATGGATAAGATTAATAACTCTGGTTTGCAACATCTAATCCAGTTTCATTTCACTAACTATTCTCACCTTCAGCACTTCCATCTTGAGGCCACTATCAGACGAGGGTCCATCGGGCATCTGAAGCGCCTGCACAAACGCCTCTGTGAACTGCTGGACCACGGGGAAGATCAATGCTTTGGCTGCACCCTAAACACAGATTATTACAAACAAAAAGTTATCAATACATTAAAAAAAAGGAAAGGTAAACCATCGGCACATCTTTCTCTTACATTAGTAAAACATCTGAAATCAGCATAAAATGCTTCATCAACTGTTTGAGCAGACTATTCAAACAGGCCTGAAATAGTTTTCTAGACGATATTTATGACTGATCATCCAACACTTCACCTTTTCGAGCTCTTCGATAGCACAAATGAGGTTGGCACAGGTGGTAAATATCTCCACTGCTCTGGAGCGGGTACGGATGCTGTAAACCTACAACAGTTAGAAAAACAGATCATGCTGCAAATGAATGCCTGCCAGATGAATGAGTAGCACAGGATGAGCGAGAACACAGATGTCACAGCTTCCGGCCATGTGCGCCGTCACAACTAAAACTCTGTGTGATGATAATAATAATCCCATAAAAACTATGAGTTAACTGAGCGACCGCTGTAGCATCATCACTGCTGTAAATCAGTAATAAAGTTTGCAGCAGTACCTCAGCCATGGTGAAGATTTTGTACATCTCTGGTAAGATGACTGGAGCCACCAGGGGCATCTGTGTATCGGTCACTTCGCGAGTGAACTCTGGCCACAGGAGGAAGTTACATGAGCGGGACATTATTAACACAATCAATTACTCAAAGCTGTTCAGACTTACAAACTAAAATGGAAAAAACCGAACTGTTTCAGTTTTGCTGCTATATTCTTAGTCAAAGCCTACTTCTGTAACAAAACCCCACACCCCTTGACCCGACTTTCATCACTCGCACTGATGCTACCTGCTGGTTCCTGGACATTTTAACAATCAGAGGTTTTCAGGGAACAACATTTAGCAGATAACGGCTTGAATTATAACACGTAGCATCAAAAAACCTGCGCCTGAGCTGCACCAACAGTAAAGTCCAAAACAAAAAAATGCTGATTTGATACAGTGTAGCAGTAAAGGTGCAGCTACCACACCTTGCTTCCAGGAAACAATTCAAATGTGGAAGCAGTAGTGTAGCAGTGTGCAGCCTTAAAGGAGACAACAACCAAATTCAAAGTTTCTGAAGACTAAAATTTGTCTGTAACGATAAAATGAGTGAAGCAAGTGGAAATGAAGCTCTTTTTGCTCCTTACTGTTATTTCTTTTATATTTTAAAGTTATGCTTTTTTAGTTTCATGTAAAGGCACTTTGACTAGTCTTGTACATTAAGGGTGCTTTGCAAATAAACCTGCTTTGACTTTTTCCAAGTCTGCTTTCAAATTTTTTCATGGAAGTCATGGGTCATTCTTTAAGTAATACACATGCATTTGATTCAACCTTTTAAAGGCTGCGCAAACATAAATTGTGCTGGATTAATTAAATAAAAACCCCAACCAGAGTCAGATCAGTGTAAACAAACAGCCACATTACAGTGAAATGAAAATCAGATATACTTGAGCTAGTCTGATAAATGCGCTGAATGTACGATTCCTACCAAGTCAAAAAGAAGAACAAGAGAAAAATAAATGAATAAAAAGGAACACTGCTTCTGTTTATGGTCCGTTATTGTTCGTGTTCATCTTTTTACACACCTGTAAGGACCCTCATGGCCCCATGTACGGCGTTGACGTCTCCACTGACCAGCATCTCCATCAGGAGCGTGAAGAGCTGCGGCCACGCCTCGGGCCAGTCCCAGTGGGCGATGGCCGACACAGCGTACGCCACACTGGAGCGAACTTTGCTCATCGACTCTCGCAAACCGCTTGGCAGTAGCTCTCTGATGGCAGCTTTAGCCTGGACAGGAACAACAGGAATCTGAAAACATCTGGCTTCAAATCTTTCTCAAAAGCTCCCACACATCAAATTTTAGATTAGGCAAAACAGATTTTAAAGGAGTCATATCCAGTGGGGACAGCATACCTGTTCTGTGGTTTCAGGAGGTCTAAACTTCTCTGACTGGGAACACCAGTGAGTCTCCACATACTGCTTTAGGATGACAGACGCTAACTGAAAGCAAAAACAAGCAGGTATTTGTTAAACAGCACATAAGCGACACCAGGAGGCACAACTTTAGACCAGACCTGCAGTGGAAAGGACCTCATTTGTGACCAGAAAATGTTTTACTTTATCATGTATCTGCTAACCTGACGGATGGCGAGTGCTCCCCGAGGGTCGACTGTGAGCTCTGCCAGGTGGACGCCAAACTCTATAACATCAGGGTAGACAGAAAATAAATAAAAAAAGCTAAAAAAGTGATTTTCACACCACTCTAAACTTGATTTCCTTTTTCATTGTGACAAAACGGTCTATAAAAATATATATGTTAAATATTTATATATGTTCTTTTTTAATGTTTATAAAGCAGCAACTGATGATGGTATAAAAAATAGCTACATTAAGTTTAAGGGCAAAAAAAAAGATAATACTGTAAAGGCCTTAGAAGCAACAGAAACAAGAGTTTGAGTATTCCTGCGTACCAAAGAAAGGTTATTATTAACATAATTTGGTAAATGACCAAAAACATCACCCAGAGCTAACACACACACACTTATCAGACCCGGTGTGGCAGGCAATGCAGAATGTGAGATGAACACAATTCAGGATCACCATCTGGCCCTGTAACTGGGTTTTACTAAGAGTGACATCAGGCGCCAGAAGACAATGTTATTGCTGACAGCGGAAAGGGCTGGCCTCACTGCAACCCTGCTGCGCGGCTGACAGACAGTAAGCACAGTTGGCTTTTCATCACTGGCATGAGGACTGCAGGACAATGAAAAGCCTGGTGGAGCGCATTAACTGCAGCCACTGTATACATTTAACCCATATCTTTATCAAAATGAAAGAAAGGGTATCGATATGGAAAAGATTCTCTCGAGAACACCAATTTGCATTCAGCAGACTCTTCAGAAAATGCCTGCAAAGTTAATGACAATATTTGCTGATCAGACAAACTGTCCAGTAGAGCTGAGCAATATATCAAGATTTTCAGATATATCGAGACTTGGTCACACATGATATAGAATAAGGGAATGTCGTTTATATCAAAATAGCTTTTTATGAATTAAAAAGAAAACGTATTTTAGCATTTTGCATAACAGTATCTTTGTTATGGTCATTGAAAAGTATTTATTATTACTTTAATACATATCTACATTCATTTTAGTCAACTATTTAATACACATGTGCTTCTGTTCTTAATAAAAGTGCATTTAGCACTCAAAACCATAAATTTGAACCGTCTCTTTGTTTACTTGACCAAAAAGATTAATATACAGATATATGGTATATTTTGATTAAGTAAAAAAAAAGATTGTGATATGAAAATTGGTTAATATTGCCCAGCCCCACTGTCCAGCTGTAGATTATGTTTTTGGAAGATGTGACGCTATAGCACACTATGAACAACCACAAATCTAAAAACAATGAGTGGCATTAATTAATTACTACTTTAAACATTGCTTTAAACACTGATTCCGTCTCATCCCAGAGACTGGATTTAGCTGAGCTTTGACAACAGTGAACTTATTGGACGCAGAAATTCCAGTAAGCACAGGGCGATAGGGAGGACAACCTGAGCTGAAGTCTTCCTTGCCTTTCCCTCTGTGGTTTGAGTCCACATGATGCAGGAAACTGGCAGCTTGTCCAGTGGGATCCGCGGGAGAAAACCCCTGAGGGGCAACTTCGCGGGAAAACCTGTCATCTGGGCGTTCGGTGGTTGCCGAGACGACACTGCGCGAGAGGTCTGTCGCAAATGCTGCTATACTCGAACAACATCAGCGGGATTTTCCCACACATGACGGACAACTTCCATGAGGGAGCTTTTTAAGTGGAGAAGAGGAGTCCAGCCTGCAGTTGGGCTGATGGGGCCGGGGTCCGCACATTTCCCATGTGCTGCATGTAACATCCTTGCTAGGTTAACAGTAATTATGACACCGTCAGTATCACTAACTGCTACTGAGTCCCGTGAGGGTTAAAGCAGCAAAACCGGCAGCAACAAAGAGAAGACTGCGCTTTTCCAGGGGCTTGTGAGCTAACTTGGTCTATAGTAACTTCTGAAAATATGGCCTAACGTTAGCTAAAGGGACTCGGCGCAGTTACCCTGCTAACATTTTGACTGTTAGCTTAGTCAACATAGTAAACAACACTCATCTGTGCACGCGCTGGGGCCTGTGCAGAGGCACAGGTCGTAAAGAAGCGACACCAGCGTTGACATGATCATCATTAATCATCAGAAAATAAGGTTAAAAACAGGTCACGCTTTACCTTCAGTCACTTCCAGCACTTTGATCTGCTCCTCCGCGGCAGCGCGCACTTCTTGAACTGGGGACAGGATGGCTGTCAGCGTCTCAATCAGAGCCTCTTTCAGTCCTTGCTGGACGAGACCGGCGGCCGAACCGGGCTGAGCGTTCCCACTCATGCCTGCTGTGCTTTCTCTCGCTGCCCGCTACGGTAAAACCACCACCAACCGGGGAGGAGCAGAGACACGGGAGCACGGAGCGGCGAAGCGCGCCAATGCGTGGAAAAGCAGAGGCGGGGTTTGGCTGGAGGAAGCCCGCTCAGTCGTCCGGTCCAGGCCACGTGTTTCCCCCTCCCCCACATGTTTCTGTTGTTAACCTCTGGCTCCCTCTAGTGGTGCGGGGTAAAATCATTTCAACCGTGAAATACTAAAGATGGGGAAACTATTCTTCCGTGCTGTATATTTATTCTACCTCGCGCCACCAAAAGCGCTCTCAGCAATGAGGGAGTGGACGGAGAAGGTGTGATGGTGTCCTGGGATATCTGGTGCTGGGATGTAGTTCCTTAGTGGGATGTGCTTGCTTACCCAGATGCCACCAGCCGACGCTTTGTGTCCTTCCTAAGCAGCATTTGAGGAACTCACTGCCCCTGCATTGAGAGGCTGCAGCTCAGTGGTGCAGTGGTCCCTGGAGAAGTGGGAATACTTTATTTTTTGTTCATTAAAAAAACAAAAAAACCCAGAAAAACAGTTTTAGAAACATGTTACATGTAAGATGACTCTACTTACCATACCCCCAAAAAATGGATCAGAAGCCTGGTATTTGCACATTGCATGATTTCTGATACATGATCCCAAGGTCCCAAGGTTTCATGTAAATGTGGCCCCTTTTTTAACTACTTGAATAGTCAAAAAATGATCTCTCATCTTAAACACTTTTGTTGGACCTTGTTTGAAAATGTTACCACGTTAAAGAAAGATAAGAAGGAGAAAATATATGGACTGATGATCCAACCACACATACTCAGCGGCATTATAGCCGTTAAAATGTAACACAGAAAGCATTTTAAATACTCTGTCAAATGTGTTCATATCTAGTGTTTCATGGAGGATATATCATGTAGGGCTGTCCCGATACCACTTTTTCACTTCCGATACCGATACAGAAAGTTGAGTATCGGCCTATACCCGATACCGATACTTACATTTTGTTATGAGCAAAATATTGGGTCAAACCTCACCTTAAAACCTTAAGGTGTAACTGATAAAGACCACAACAGAAGGTGTGAGAAAAATTGAGTCATTAATTATCAACCGAGTTAATTTAAAATAAATTTAAAGACTTTGTGTAATACACGGCACATTTCACATTTCTGTTGTGAGAAAAGACAACCTGAGTAAACTCTGTAGAGAATCTACTAGGGAGATCTCGTAAAGGGTGCTGAGGTAAAAGTGCTGGATAGAAAATGTTGATTGCCTGGTATCGGTTACAGTATCGGCATATTTTAATGCAGGCCGATACTTTCCAAACCGTGTTTTTTTGTTGGTATCGGCACTGATACCCGATACTGGTATCGGATCGGGACAGCCCTAATATCATGTACATTATAATATGAATATCTAATACACCTCAGGCAGTTTTTAATTCATAAAAGGGAAAAAAAAGCCATAGAAGTGTAAAATGTTAAAAGCTGCTCACACTCATCATTCCGTCCATGATTTATTTATGAATACCAGTAAGTACAACTGCATGAAAATAACAGTTGCTTTGAAAATTGTGGCCCCTCCAGGAAATGTGGGACAAGAATCATCCCCTTCAATGATGATCTGATGACTCATGGTAAAGGACATAATAAAGGAAATTCTGAGCTTTTTTTCCTTTATAGGAGATTATGAAAAGAAACAAAATGCATGTCTTCCAACCAGGCCCAAGCCAGTTTTATCCCAGTGCTTTCTGTTGTTAAACTGACCATGGGCGAGATACTGAACCTGACATTGCCCTTCATATGGTCTTTTCCGAACGTCCAGAAAACGTCTTCAGAGGGGCCAGAATCAAAGTTTTTTATATGTCTACTCCCTAATAAATTAGCTTCATGCCTGCAGTTATACACAGCAAAATATGCCCTTTTTTTCCTTTGAGCACCTGTCCCGTAAATTGCCTGTGCCCGACCCTATACGTGCGTATACCCTGGACTACAGCTGTTTTATTTCCGGCTGTCCACAAGAGGGAAATGTGAAACACTAAAGCCGATAGCGACCATTTCTGTATATTTGAAATTGATATTTCGAGAGACTGCTATATTATAGAATCTCAAGAACTCATTTTCACTTGATAAAAGTTCATTAAAAATTCAGTGAAAAGTCTTTTTTTTATTCTGAAATCACGAGATGGCCATGGCCAGCTTGAAAATGAATGGTTGCTACCAGTGGTGTAGTGGTCCCTGGAGAAGTGGGTATACTTCATTGTTTAGTCCATTTTAAAAAAGAGCAGACTTTGAGGAACTCACTGCCCCTGCATTAAGAGGTTGCAGCTCAGTGGTGCAGTGGTCCCTGGAGAAGTGGTATTACTTCATTTTTTTGTCCATTAAAAAAAAAAAAGCCCAGAAAAACAGTTTTAGAAACATGTTACATGTAAGATGACTCTACTTACCATACCGCCAAAAATTGATCAGAAGCCTAGTATTTGCACACTGCATGATTTCTGATACATGATCCCAAGGTCCCAAGGTTTCATGTAAATGTGGCCCCTGCAGTAACAACGAGCCCTCTCACCACATTTAAAGGGTTTGATGGAAAGACAGGATTCCTGGAGAAACAGACTGAATGATTGTAAGATGGAAGCAGTAAAGGTAAAAAAAAAAAACCAACAGGTTAAAATGTCAGCACAGAACATAACAACATGATAAAAAGGGTCATGACCAAAGAAGAATTTATCAAACTCTGACAAGCATTTACAAACTGCATATAGCAGGTTCACTCTTGTATAAGGCACTGTCACTCTCCACAGGTGCCATTGCATGGACTAATAGAGCAAAGGAATCTGGAATCCAGTGGGAAGTGGAAGAGAGAAGGTGGGAGTGAGGCTGTGATAATATCTTTGCTCTCACAGCATCTTTTTATATACCTTGTGCAATAATTTGGAAATAGACACAGATCATATACAGCTTTATAAAAACATGATCATATCCTCTTGTATGTCTATCCTAGCTGATTTGATGCTTCTACATTTCCTCTGAATTTGCTTTTTTTTTTATCAAAAAGAGCCCAATTAAAAACAGAAGTTAACAGTTAAAAGTATAATTTCATTGCAAAGCTGTTATATTGGATTCAATATTCTTTACGCACATATACTTTACTTTGGTCTTTTGGCATTAGGCTTAAGCTCTGATTTTATAGCTTGACTATCAAGTTTTTTGTTTTGTTGGTCAAATTCAGACTGCTAAACATGGATGTATTATAAGAACTGCTAAATCCTTTAGATGAGATGGGGGGTCGGGAGGGGGGATGCGTTCAGTGCTGCTCGAAAACCTAAGCAACATCACATGTTCAGTAGATTTTTGAGTAGATTGTTGTTCATATTCATAATCAGCTACTGACATGCATAATTTTATGTGTAAAACATCATACATATGTGTATACACCATAGACTGTAAAAAGAATGGACAAACCCTAAAACCACGTGACCCATTGGATTCTATTGAGCTGAAGTGATGCACATTGGGCGGTTCCTTCCTCCGCCATCTTGGCACCGTCACGAGTCTCGTAACTGCCGGAAAGCCCATAAATGGCCGACAATGAGGTGCGGAGAGGGGGGCTGTGAGCGCGGGAGGGATGATTGACAACTATTAAACTCCGAGCTACGTGCTAAAAAAGCTAACCCTGAGCTAATGGGAGCTAAGGAGCCAAAGGAGAAAGGCTGGACAAAGATATGAAGCGCTGTTAGCGGCTAAAAACCGCGGTTGTGCTACGCTAGGCCCCGTTTTCCCGGATATCTGGCACCTGTCAATCAAAAGAACACAATTAATGAGGAACTTTAGGATTAAAGAACATCTAAACAGAGGAGCTAGAATTTTTTTCTCTCCCCCCACAGTTGTCATGAAGGTAAACCTGACATTTTAAATCTAAAATGTTTTTTTTTTAACCAGGCTGTAAACATGTTTAATTCTGCTGTAAAGTTGGCCTTTTTAACATCGGATCCAATGGGAAATTGCTCTTTTTTGCACCCAGCACCTAGCAGATGAAGAGGGAACTGCATTTTTTTTGCACTTCCGCATGGGCATCACTTTTTTAGCGGAAGGTTGCCGCTTGGTACACACACACACACACACACACACACACACACACACAC
>JAVQJG010151083.1:0-18722 GCA_036024015.1 Craterocephalus amniculus
TATAAATTTCCTCTTTTCATCTTCTCTGCTATAATGCTATTTCATGCTAAATTTTCTGCACCAAGTAATATCCAGTTTTACATAACTGGTAATGCCTTTCCTCCAGCTCGATTACTTACCCTTCCCCGTATATTTGACCTGTCTCTCTCAAATCTACCAAAACATCTAAATCCTCTTTGCAGTTCCCTCTTCCTATCTGCCCTAACTCCATTTTTTTCCACTCGTGCACCTGATGTTTTTGTCACTTACAGCGGTGTGTCATGTTAAATCTTTCCCCCGCTGTGGCAGAAGCCGGTGGTGAAAGAGGGAGAAAAAAAGGGTTGAGGAGCAGAGATGAATAAAAGACAGATTTGTCGTTGCAGGTAGTTGCTCCTATGGGAAGTGTAATGGCCGTTGTCTCTTTAAAGTGTCTCCCATCTGTCATGAAGGTTTGCCACAGATGGACACATACAGCAGCTCGGGGTGCAGCTGTGTGTCAAAGATCAAAACAGCATGTGGTAAAAAAGGTTGTTCATTTGCTACTGTGCGCATGCAGATGCATGCAACAGGTATCCACTGTTCACATTTACAGTATGTCATGCATGTGGCGTTTTAAGCTTCTGACAGACCTCTTTGTTAAAAGATGGACGACAATTCTTAATCTCTGACAGAATACGTTGAGGTGTTTCTTTCATTCACAATACTGCAAGTTTCCTACATTTTAATATTCTACATTTTAATCTTTTATCATTCAAAAATAATTAATTCTATCTCCAGTCAGATTGAAAATTATCTTAATTACAGCATAAACACTATTTTTTTTCATTAGTCTGTACTGACTCTGTAATTCCCCACCCCACCAAAACCCCTTTTTTTATAACCAAAATGAACATTTCTCATGGAATACAAAAGTTTTAAATTACTGGCTAAACAATGATCAATTAAATCCAGTTGCTGGAAAAAATTATATAATTACCCCAAAACGTCTAGATAACCCTTATACTTTCTGTTGAATGATGGCAGTGATTGAAATTGCCTATTTAAAACTGTATTAATGAACATTGTAGATTTTCTCAGCAAGGGGCCCCCATACAAGGCATCCATATTGTATTCTAGTAAGACATTGACTCTTATCTCTTGTTCTGACCCATCCTCTTTTTTTCACTTGCTCCAACCAGGTCCTCTTGCCTTTCTTTGATTAATCCATCCATTTTCTGGACCGCTTAATCCAAGTGGGCGAAAGGCGGGGTGCACCCTGGACAGGTCGCCAGTCTGTCGCAGGGCTGACATGGAGAGACAGACAACCACTCACACACTCACTCCTAGGGAGAATTTAGAGTGCCCAATTAACCTCACATGCATGTCTTTGGACAGTGGGAGGAAGCCGGAGTACCTGGTGAGGACCCACGCATACACGGGGAGAACGTGCAAACTCCACACAGGAAGGCCACAGTGTCAAAGCCCTCCTCAGCCAGAATCAGACGCCCCCTCTGGCTCCTGACCAATTTGGGATTTGAACACGCGGCCTTCTCACTGTGAGGCCGCAGTGCTAACCACTACACCACCGTGCAGCCCCAATCAAGTTAATCGTTTTCTTTAATTCATTGACATCCACAAAAAGAAGCATATTAGGTGATTGTTGTATGGACGCTTGCAGTACAAAATAAAACAAATAATGCTGCTGTCCATGGTGCTGAAAGAAACAAAACAAATCGCCTTCATCATTTGGAAGACAATTAAATGCACGATGCTGTCAAGTTAATGCCATTTAAAAAAAACAAACAAACAAACAAACAAAAAAACTCTCACCCCCTTAGCTGAATTTCTTACGGGGAGTTCCACTGCTTTTCTGGGGAGCTGAGCTCCTCTTAGCCCCCTGTAATTCAGACCATACACCCCTGTAGAACTGTAGCAGATTAACATTTCCTCTCCAAACTTGTCAATGTTGCAATTACTGAATGTCTACAGTATTTTTTCTCCTCTACCTTGGAGAAAAAACAACAACAAAAAAAAAACAGGACATATCACTCATTTACTGCATGAGAGCGCACACAGGACGCCCCACCCACACACTCCCCCACCCCCAACACACACACACACACACACACACACACACACGCACACACACACACACACACACACACACACACACTTCTTCATGCAGGGCTTCCCTGCTTTATACATGTGCAAACAATTTATACTTTTTTCAGAATTGCATTGCCTGTTTGCTGCATCACTGCTCAATTCTTTCACCTGGTTTACTTTAAACAGTGCAGAAGAGGGCCATGGCCTCAATGTAGCCTTTGGAAATCTCATGTATTTTCAAGAGAGGTGTCGTCATTCAAAGTCGAAAAAGGCTGAGTATTTTTTTAAAATCACCTGAGCATTTACATGCAACAGCTCTACAGAACAGGATAGCAACAGAATCAAATAAAAGGTGTATATCAATAGGTGGATTTCTGGGTAGCTTTGTTGGTATTGCACCTTTAATATTGGAGTTTATATCTTTTTTTTGTCAGTAGACCTCAGAAAGTCTGAATCAGAAATGATATCTTGAAGAAATGAACTGACCGAGTGACGTGCTGTGTTGTAACAAGAAACCCTTTGTTTGTGTTGTTGATTACCCGTTTTCCTGCAACCGGTTCTTGCAACTCTGTTCCCAGTCACATTATAACAGAACTCAGGTTTCTGTAAGATTTATGAGGACTGAGAGGCTCCCCAAAGAGCTTTTTCTCTGCTTGCATTTGTACTGCAGTAGAATTGCTAAAATAATCAAACAGGCAGTCAGCGGGGGGTAGATGAGTTCAAATCAACCAATTCCACCGTTGCATAAAAGCTAAACAAACCTCGGACCTCACTGTGCTATTCCTCTGTTTTATTCAGGTTTTTAGAGGAGGAGATGGGAAGGAAACAATTTCTCATGTTACTCTAGATTCAATCAAAACTTCCCCCAGACATAGTTCCTGTGTTTGAGTCGTTAGGGCAGCAGAGAGCTCTCTTTGTAGCTGCTGAGGGGGGAGCTACAAGCAAGCAGTAAAGAAGAGTGATGGGGTAATTTACATATTTATAATTTTATAAAGATCAAGTAACAGCCAAGCCATATTTAAGAAATCTGCTGGCATTTCAAGACTTTCTTCCATTGGAAAAAAAACAAAATGATGTGCATTTTACATTTGAACTATCTTTAGTTGATCATTATTTTGAGATAAACGTCAAACCAACTCTTCTGTTAATCGACTGAGCTCGTGAAAACTATTTACAACATTCATGAAAGCTTAAAGTTCATGCTGACAGATTAGCATGAGGATATAAAGACACCACTGACTAACTTTGAGCTTTGTTATTTATTGCTCTTCTCGCTCTTTTCTTTCATTCTGTCTATCCCCGACCACTTATCAAGATGGACCAGTTTCTAAAAAGAGACTCCTTTCTCTTGTTATCATGGAAACAAGAGTGTCTTTGCTGCTCGGTGCGAAGGAGGAAGGTCACTCTGCCATCAGGGAGCCAGATAGAGTACCATACGCTCAGAGCCTGGACTGAGTGACGTTCAGGCCACCATGGAGAACGAAGAGCTGCCAGTTATTAGCAGGGAAAAGGGGGCTGCTGTGCGGTGGTGGCTGAACGGTGCAGAGTTACACCTGCATACAGCAGGGTTGTAAACCAAGAGGAGGAACTCTACTTTCTTTTATGAATATCAGGATTTAAAACTTTGTTGGTTATACATGAATTTTTAGTCTATGCAATTTTTTGCAAATCACCACAAATATATAATGATTGAATGAACTTCTTTAAATTTGTTGGAACAAAAAGTCCTTGGTCCTCAAACAGGATACTTCAGAGTTACATCACGACACCCAGCCATCTACGAGAGTACTATACTCTAGTTTTCTGGACCGATCAGCTGATCCATCAGGGCAGAGTAGGCCTTTCAGGAGGGGAACCTTGAATTAGGTAGAAGCTAATGATGATGGGGTTGGAGATATCAAGAGATTTAAAAGCTTCTCTAGAGGACATTGAAGTAGAATTATGAACTGAGAAAAGAGGTGGATGTGACAATGTCAAACCTGTAAACCTGCTTGTATAATATTAGCGTTTATTTTAATTTGATTTTATAAATTTAGCATTCAATTACTGTAATAGTTGAATGCTGAAAATGACTTCAGCGCTAATGAAAAAAATTATGTCACGTTTGTCATTCTAATAATAACGGTGCAATAATCAGCAATGAGATAAAAAAAATGGTGATATGTATCAACTTTAATTAGTACAGATGTGTGATAATTTGCATCTAAATTGAAACAGGGTGTACTTACCCTGTGGCTTGCAGCAGCAGGGATATGGCCTCCACCCGGATTCAACCCTGCATTGAAATAAGTGAGTGTGGATGGATGCAACTGCTCAAAGAAGACATTCTCAGTTGGATTTATGTCATTTATGGTTCTATAAATTGATAATTGTTTATGTACTGTACAGTTCTAAACCGATAATAAGTGTAGTATGTAATTCATCTAAGGCAGTTTGGGGCAGTTTGGGGCAGCTAATTCAAAAAAACAAACAAACTTTGTGGTCAAAGAGAAGACTAGGTAGCAGCAGTGTTGCTTTTAGCACAGTATTTGTGTTATTTTGACTTTCATTTCTTTTCGTGTTTTGGCATTTTTGGAAGGAATAATCAAACTGTCCTTCTCTAGTAAGCTATATTTACTTCAAATCAAATGTTTTACATTAGGAATAAATAATAACTTCAACTGAGTAAAGGATCAACACTACTATCAAACTACAGAGGTTTATTTGTGTGTTGGTTTAATGTATGAAGAATATATGACAATGCGGAAATAGCTTTGATTATAAATCTGGGAAAATTAATTCCACATCTTCCAGGTCATCTTATATGTTGTGGCTAACTGAGAAATGTAGCCCATCCAGTGTAAGGATGGGCATAGTTGGTAGCTAAGGGGTCATAGTCCTGGATTTTTTGGATGTTTCCTGTTGAAGCACACTTGAATCAAAATAATTGATCAGTATGTTTGCTTTGACAACAAGCTGTTGGGGAGAGACATTTTAGTTGAATCAGATGTAAACATGTAAACATGTAAGCATGTAAACATCTAAAGCCTGCAGGACTGCTGCCCTCGAGGACCGGCCTTGTCCTTCTCTGTTCTAGTGTGTCCTGGGTCTTCCCCGGGGTCTCATACACACATACGCACACACACTCACATATATATGTATATATATAATTATAATTCTCCTTTATTTTTAGTGTTTACCTCCTCTGAGATGATAAGCTGCTAAATGTTCCACAGAATCCATTAACTGATCTCAAAGGGCACATTTTAGCTCACTTTAATCTATATGTTTGGTACTGTTGCCCCATTTCTCTGCTCCCCTGATGCCCAGACTTCACAACACACAAATATTCATCTGCAAAGAGCAGCAGAAACAAACTTACTCAACCAACTATTTGCTGATACCATATGCAAGCAGGAATGGTTTTGCTGGTCTCTCAAGGTGGTGCTGACTGCCATACCCTCATCTCACAAAAGTACCATTGGTATCTTTACTTACATCTCTACTACACTGGCAGTAGAGATAACAGCAACTAGAAAAAAGTCTGTAATACTGAGGCCCTTTCAGTCACCAGCAATGTGGACAATAAATCTTATGGATCAGTTTTTTTTATTGTAGAAAACAACTTGATTTTCACTCTTGAATTTGGAGTATCTTTGTATTCTTAACACAGCTTTGGTAATCACCAGAACAAATCTAACTAAAGGTTGTCTCTAAGGTGTGTGACATTTCCATTCCAAAGCAGCGGAGAAGTCATTTTGTTTGTCCACAAAACCTAATGCGTCCCTTTTAGTTTTTTTTTTCGTTGTAGTTTTGTCGGGGATGTTTTAAATACCAAGATGTTACAGGAAGAGACAACCAGCAGCAAATTTCACAGAGCTCACAAGTTAGAGAGAAATCTGCAGACAATTGATCAAACACTCTCAGGAGTGGAGGGCACATGCAAAAATAAAACACACACACACACACACACACACACACACAAACACACACACACACACACACACACACACACACACACACACACACACACACACACACACACACACACACTCATGTGCGAATGCTCCATCTGTCTATTCTCCCTCCCACTGCCATCAGCACAGGCCTATCTGCAATACAATGTGTGATGCTTCACACATGAATAGTCATTGCACATCATATGGAACATTTTCCTAAATATATTATGATCATTTTAATGTATAATGATCAAAATCAATAGAGTAGATAAAGTGCCCGGAATTACTCACGATTTAAGAGATTACCTAGCGATCAAAGACAAAAATTGGTCTTTTTTTTGTGTGTTTAGGAAGCAACTGAAACTTTTATTAATGCTGATTCCTAAACCTAATCTGGGCCAAACATAAGGATGATGGTTGCATGAAGGCAAAGGTTATAATCTGTGCATTTTAAAAAAATGCAGCGTTCTTTTGATAGTGAAATGCCACCCCCTTCTGGCATTAGATAAAGATTGCAAGACAAAGAAAAAGCTAATAATGCATAGCAGAACAGAAAGAACAAATAGTTATTCCTCATTGATTCAGTGTAAAAAAAAAAGTGTTTTTTATCTCTATGTAACAAAAAAATAAAAAAAATAGAAACCAGTTTGCACCTTAATCAGGAAGGATAAAAAAGTTGTATCACCAATGTATTGACATGTAAACTATCCTTTTCTCTTTCTGTCTGATAGTTGTATTGGAAAGTCACTTATATTTCTATGAAACCTTAAATATCACAACAAATTAGCTACTTGCCGTTACAAATATCGAAAAGTGTAATTACATGAAGTATCAACAGAAAAAGTTTGTTACTTGTTTTGTTTATCAATGTGTTATTTTTTAACTTCCAAAATAAAGTTAGGCGAAAAAGCAAAAGATCAACTCAGGTGAAACAGTGCTTCGTAGTAGTTCATGGATTTATCTGGAAAGGGTCACAATGACAACGTGTTAGTAGCTGGTTGCCAGCACACTGGAGCATTTGCCCCTCAGTTGATATGTTTGAAACCCTTTACCTGATTAAAAGGGGAGCTGATTGGTGGTGAGAATTTTTTAAGGAGATCAAAATCCCAGAGTGACAAAAATGACTGGTGTGCTTGGTAAGTAATAGGGAGAATTTTTCTATAATCTTTTCAATCATGATTGAATCTAATGATTGTCCCTCTTCTTGTTGCAACACAGCAGCAAAACATTTTTTTCACTCTGAGCAAAGAATCAAACTCATCAGCACAAGCAATCGCTTTATTTGAAAAAAGTGAATTACTATGTACATTACATAAAAAAACATGAGATCAGTCCTGAATCACTTCTTGATTTTTTTGCTTTGCACCTCATACAAATAGAAACATTTTCCATCATAATCATCAGTCACACCTAAACCAGTAGGCATCCTCTTGGTCTCCAAAAACACAATGATGAATGTGTTCTTTTTCTTCCTTCACAGTTTTTTTTTTTTTTTGCTGACATAAGTGCACCACTTGCTGGACTGGAGGGGGAATTACACATGGCTCCAACTTGGACCTTATTCTGATCAGCACAGACAAAAAAAAACAGGGGTATAAACACAATCCAACATCCACTGCAGGAGCTTCAATATGCAACTCTGGGGTACAAGAAACAATTGCAGAAATATTTCTTTTTGATTTCGATCCACCTAATTGGATAGGAAATATAAGATTTCCCCAATATTTTGAAAGGGAGACTCTCAAGGGTCTTAGCCATGGGTTGAAATGATTGCATAGCTCTGAGAGTTGGCTCCAGTCCTCTCAGACTCACATACTGTTAGTACAGCAATTATATAACACCGAACAGTCAACCAAAGTAGAACCACTCATTTAAGCTCTATTGCTGCAAAAGAAAAATCACAACATACATTCATAAGACATTCTGTGTTTCCCTGCTGTTATGCACACATGCTTCGGTTCACACTTCGGTTTTCAACCTGAAATGTCAAAGCAGTCATTTGTGTATTTCACATGGTTAATGCAAGTATACCTAAATGATCATTAAAGCAACATTTTACTCGGTATAACATTTACAGCTGCATGCATCATTTTATTTATGACAGCGGGTTTGCAAACTGAAGCAAAAGTCATACCAAAGTATGTTCATAAATGTTCATATACCTTGTGAAACATTGCTTTAACTAAATTCCAAGTGTATACATTCCACTGTTTATCCTTTATGTTGGAGTTTTACATGTTGTGCACAGGACACGCACATCAAATGTTCTTAAAAAGCCAAAACGGGAAATGGTTGCTTTTTCTTCTTTCACAACTCGCAAAGCCCTTCACACAGAAGCAGCTGCATAACATCTGCAAATGTTTCATTTTGGATACATTTATTAATGCATGCCTGATACATTTTTAATGGGATTCAATGGGACTGCTTGATACAATGTTAATGAGGTGTTTTAATCCAGATTCTCATGAGTTTCATGAAGAAATGTCCACGTTTTTATATCCTTTGATGATGGACAAATAAATAAAAAAGAAAAGAAATTGAATGACATACAAAAACACACAAACACACTCACTCACACACAGACTACATATTTACATATGAGCTATGTAAGCTATGGTGGTCGTCTCGGCTACAGTGTGACAGCAGTTGAGTGTCCGTGTTATATTGGAGAAAAGCTCTGCAGCTCCTTTTTGACCCTCAGGGCACACCATACAATGTTTCTTTTTGTAATAGAAGAGCTGGTCCCCCCAGTTCCCTGTCTTCTTTGCTCGTCTCCTCTTCATTGCTTTTAAATATTGTAGCGATGAGTAAATCCACAGGGAGGAGCAGAAGAAACTGCCTTCTGTGAGAGTCTCCATTTTCCTCATGCTCTTTTAGCTGCCTCCTAATTCATCCTTACATTGTTCAAGCCCCCCCCCATTAAAACAAGACCATACCACGAAGAGTGGTAAGTGCAAACCGGAGTGTTCTGGTGCTGTAAGATGTCGGGGCCGGTGCTATAGTTCGCTTTGGCGCACGGGAGGCTCCAATTTGTGTGAAAGGGCTGTGAGGACCTTGTCGAACTTCTCGTAGCGCTCTGATTGGCTGCCCTCAGAGCCGCGACTGCCCCACAGGAGACGCATCTGGAACTCCGTCTGGAAGATTTCGTGTATCTCAGCTCGCTCCTGAAATCCTGGAGATGAGAGGGAAGGAGGTGACGTGTGAGCGGATTACATTGTAGATGTGTCCCAAATAAAGGTTAACAAGACAGGTTGCATTTTGTAGCATAATATAACAACACACACACTCGTGGAAGAACAGTGTGAAGACTTTCAGTTTCCTGCAAGTCAGACGGTCTCACATTTGACTCGAGAATACTTTGGTACCCATTTAAAGGTTGAGGAAATGGCTGCCACATGTCCTGTGGCTGCAAACAGCCCCCTATCATCAGCATATCTACCACTCTGGTTGAATGTTGGTCTGAGGTATTTGTGCTGATTTGCTGTGCTTGGTTTCATTCTTCATGACCAAACATCTCTACTTTGGTCTTGTCAGTTTTCCTTGGTTTGTTTTAGGGCTGGCCGATATGGCCTCAAATTGATATCATGATATACTGAGCAGCTCATCTCGATAATGATAAATGGACGATAACAGCACTAAAGTACAATTTCTATTTGCCACTGATGTACGGGTCCACCGTGCCACTCTGTTCTGTACAAGCTGGGAATCAGAGTTTTTGTAAAATATTTCATATAAATTAATTCATGCTGGGACCAATACACATTGACTGTGCAGCCCCATTGTATTTTCATTTTCTTAAAAAATATGAAATTTATCTATATGGGCAAAAATGATATCAGTTGTCATTATTAATCTCTATAATCGGTAAATTTCCGATATATCATCCACCCCAGATCGTTTGTATATTTCCAAAGCTATCCAAACCAAAATCATGCATCCTGTTAATGAAGAAGTCAATTTTTCCTGGAAAACATTATTCACTCTTTTTCTCTAATTGTAGGCTACTAACATGTACTTTAACAACTTTACTTTGTTTATTTCATTATCTTTGGGGATTAAACGGTTTGACTTGGGGAGAACTTGTCCACCTCTAGGAAGATTGATAACTGTCTTTAATTTTTCTCCGCTTTTGAATAATTATCATTGCAGAATGATGGACTCATTTGTTTAGAAGCAGCCTTATAACCCTTCTGGAACAATTGCTCCTCTAAGATCCTGACATCTTACCCGAGCTTGTCATATTATTTAAAGTAAAAATGTTCTCCTGGAAATGCCTTTAGGCTTTCAGACAACACTTTCTTCTCTCCCTGCGCTCAGTCTGCGGGGAAATCAGTTTGTGCACCTCGATTTTTCAGACCGTTCTCAAAAAAAGACTGCAATACCTTGCCCTTCCAACTGAAATGAGGAAAAGATGGACTTTAAACATAAGAATCTTGAGTTCAACTTTAACTGCATGATAAGAAAACATCTACATGAAGACTAATAGAAGTTCATGAAAGGAACTGACTGAGGTCAGGATGATCGATAGCAGGGTGCAACAGAAAAAACAGAGACATGAACTGAATAATATTGACAGGCTGGTCAATAAAGCAGTAATGTCCTTAAACTGAAAACCGATGGCGAGGTATTAAGGATCAATACAGTGAACACAGTAACCACAAACACAATCAATAGATCAAACGACGGGTGTTTTGACACCGACACAGAACAAACATTAATTACAGCAAGATATTAACAGCATGAGATGTACAACCAAAAAAATCTGCACCAATAAGATTGCCTGTGGAAACAATAAAACAATAACAACAAAAACTGCTGAATTACACAACATGTACGGTTACGATGTCAAGTCTTACCCTGCATTTTAGTTTCTGCATTGGCTCTGTAGATTTCTCCGTGATGTGCAACAGTACGAGCTGCCTCTAGGTGGTACATGACCACATCCACGCCCACCTCTGCGCTGTCCCACGGTTCCAGCGCCTCACCCAGAGCCACACCGCGCTCCAACAAAGACAGGATGGGAAGGATGTGAGGGAAGGAGGTATTGGACAGGACGCTGGATTCTGGATGAAAACAGGACGTTGGAGTTAATCTGCGACAATCAACATGATTAATACTAAAACACAAAACCACTGCTAGGTCTTCACCTTTGCCATCGTTCATATTTTTCATGAAAGGTTTGAGTTTCTTCTCGTATAGAATAGCGCCCTCAGTATGTCTCTGCCGTAAAGTTACCCAGGTCTGCTCCAGGCGGGAAATCTGAAGCAACAAACCATGAGAAATTTAAAAAAAAACACACTTAACTTTGGGTGGAGAAATTGAAAGTGTGTATAAATCTCTGACCTGCGGTAACTCCAGGGCTCTCATTACTGCAGCAAAACCAAACATGTTGCCCAGGTTGCTTTTCAGCTCTGCTGCTAACTGAATGGTCTTATGGAGAAGGGCCGCCCTCTCCTCTGTGCTTCCTGTGCAGCCAAGGAGGTCCACAGCCATCATGATAGACATGGTGTAGAACCTAATGAACCACATTCAAGGTTTGAAAGATTTATTAAGAAGTATTTACTAGAAATGAAAGAATGTGAAGCAGAGATTAAAAAGATCAAGAAAAAGAGGCTTGAAGACAAGACTAAGGGGGGGGGGGAGTATTTTTATTTTTACCTCTCTAGAAGGTCTAGTCTCAGCTGGTGTCCGTGTGGTAGTGTCAGCAACTCCAACCCCGAGGACACTCCCATCATCCTTTGCATTTCTGCCGTTACACCCAATATTCTAGCAACCTGTTCAAGAGTAAAAAAGAAGAACAGCTGCCTGTTAAATTATTTGTCTTGCTTGCCTACATGTTTGCCCGTAGCTGTGGATAAGTCTGTGTTTACACTCGTAATTACAGAGTGCATGTTAGCATTTGTGCGTACCCTGCAGTCCACCATGGTGATGTGTTTAGCTGCGGTCCTTGCATCCACCTCAGCAAGCAGCTCTTTGACTCTCTTCAGCACAGACATCTCCAGAGGCTTGTTCTCAGCTGGTAGAAGGTGCGACTCGTACCTGCACAAGGAGAGATTTTACTTTTACGGGATGTGAGCTGCAAGGACTTCCATGAAAAGGAGCTGTGGGGGACAGTAGCCGTGCAGTGTGTTTGGATCAAACTATTTGTTAGATAGCTTCTGGACTAAACTGTTATTTGTGGTATTTTTTTCTTGGTATGCCTCATGTTACAACTTTGTTTAAAGTATCTTTTCAGAATTGCTAAATACTGTTTATGCAATATTGCTCTCTATAAATAGTCTGCCTGCCCCTGTAGCAGAAAATACATCCCAACAGTGTTTCATGCTCAGTGCTTGGACTCCAAATAACACACAGGTAAGAATTATGTCTAAAAAGTCCTGTCATGAGATCAGAAAATTTATAATTTGGGTCTTTTTTTATGAAGATCAAGGTTAGCTGTTTAACTGACCTTTCTCTCATTTAGACTGAGCAGCCAGATGTATGAGGTCTGTTGATGGTTTTCAAATCTCTAAAAGTTTAAAATGATGGATGTTGAACATTTCAATTGCTGAACAAATCTTGAGTCCTTCCCGAGATCAGTGTCTGAACATGATCCTGTTTCTCCACACTATTTGTAAATGGGGTGTTTGGACATTTAATTTTAATGAACAGTGTGTTATTTGTCTGTTGATCAGCAGAAGTATAGATCAAATTCCCTTTAATACTAGAAGTACTCGGATAGTGCATCCCCCCAACCGTCCATTCTAAAAAAGAAAAACAAAAACACTTAGTTATGTCGCTAACGGACAGAAAAGCAACGCCCCTGAAAACATTACCTCCATTTCCTGAATTAACTGCAACAACATCAGCATCACCCATCAAATGCAAACTGGTGCCTAAAATGCTTGCAGCACTTCCAGAAGTGCTGGCAGTAATTTAGCAATAATCTGTCCGCACCACAATTCCACAGGGTCGCTTAAACGTCCGAAGGTGCTGCCTGCTTTATTGCTGTTGCCCACACAGCGTATCTGACCATTTTCCACTCACAAGCTTTGTATCCTGTGCCGTCCCATGGCTGAAATCCCACTAAAATACAACATTTGTCATGTCAGACAGCACAAAGACGTTTCTACTCTCAACACTGCCTCATGCACATACATTTCCGTCCTCACCAACAGACTGTCTGCTGGCGTTATGACCTTTAGACAGAAAATGCTTTATTGAAGAGAAAACTGTTGCAGGTATCGGCACATTGTGAAAAATTTCAACATAAGATGAGGATTTCTTTCATCTGTCTTGTTCCTCAGCATTTGCTTTCTGCACGATTCCGAAATATCTTCCTTTTTCATTATTTTCTCTCCTAAAGGTTGTCTTTAGTGAACAATAACACTTTAGTATCCATCTAGCACCTGCATTAATCTGTGACGGCATTGTAAAAAAAAAAAGTATCTAAAAATTTGTCTCGTACCTGGATGGCTTAAACAAGGAAGCCGTCTCCACCTTTGGGGCACTGAATGTCCCCTCTCCTTCTCTTGTTTCCTCCCCCCTCCCTTCCTCAACTCGCAGCCGCTCCACGTAGCTCTTGGTCGGGGGTTTGGGCGGCCCGGAGGGGACGGGTCTGAGGTCACAGTAGCTCCCTGCCGTCTCTGAGGAATGCGATTGGTAGTTGGAATGATGAGCAGGCGAGGAGTGTGCGGAGTGAGAGGTGTGAGGGGGATATTCTGGAGGGCTGTTGCTGGCTGAGGGGCTGAGCTGAGGGTCGCTGGAGCGGCGTGTCGCAGGGGAGGGAGGGACGACGGCCAGGATCCGTCCGCCTGAGTGGGCTCTCTGCCTGGTGACTGAAGCAAAACAGACCGGACTGGCTTTAAGAACATAAAGATGTTTTATTTATGTGTCTCAATCTGTGTGTCGGGAACTTACTGGCACTGTACGCAGGCGACAGCGGGGTTTCCCCAACAGGCGACAAGGGGCAGCGGTATTCCTGAATCTGATCCATGCTCATGGCACAGTTCCGCATTGCGTCTTTATGGTGGTGGATTGTCGACGGGCTGCAAATAAACATTTAGAGGATGTTGAAAATATCTGTTCGTCAGGGTTGCTGAAGTTTCACAAAGGAGGGGAGTCACAAAGGGTTTCATCTTTCAGGGTGAAAGGAGAGGAAGACATTTTAGTTGTTGGGACCATCGTGACAAACATATCTCGTTAGTGGTTTCTAAACTACAACCGCAGGAGCAGAAATATGTTGTACTGTGTGGCAAAGAGTTAAAATACAATCAATAAAGCTGGAACTCGGAACCGTTTTCAGCAAAAAAAACCTACAAATCTCTTTGTTAGTCTGCCAAACACAACATATTTGATTGCTCCTCTCATGTAGATTCACTCAAGTTTCAACTAGAAATTTGAGTGATCTGGTGCAAAAGTGAACAAATCTGATGGTGTCTGAGAGTGAGGGGTCTGCGGGATTGTGGAGGGTGGGTGCACTACATCAGTGCACAGCAACACTAGTGTTACACGCGCTCACACACAACAACACAACCTGCATGTGGCCGCAGGTTCCGGCTCTGGTTCTGGTGGCACCACTGGTGTTTCAACCGGACTGGGACTGTCTGAGTCACTGATTGTGTATATGACATAAAATATCAATGAAGCGCCTGCATGGTAACTCAGAAAAACACGCCTCGGCTCCTTTTCCTGGCTCACCTGTGAGGTATCATCTTTTCAGTTGTCAGCCCATCGGTCATGGTGACGCTCCTCCTCTTGATGTACGCTCCCCTCTGACTGGAAGGCGAGTAGGCCGAACCCTGCTTGCTGTTGGAGAGGGCGAAGGTCGCCTCCAGATACCGCAGAGGTAGCGTCCTGCTGACTGGGCAGTAGATGTGGGCACTGGACTGGGGAACTGGTTTGCGTTGGCCCACATAATAGCGAACAAGCTCCTGGACTGAGTCGAAGCTGTCGGACTCCAACATATACTGGACCTGAGGATGAAGATGGAAGAGATTTTTACCCGTTTTTCTGGCACGTGTATCTAATACCAGGACCCTGGGGGATCTGGGGAAACATCTAAGCATCTGTGGTTGTAACTTTTTTCTTAAGCCATGTGTAAGATGTGTGTGATCTTGCTATGAACCAACCAGATCTCTCAGGTCATGAGGGTCAAGTCTACCTTCTGTTGCCAGAGTCAGAACTAAACATGGAAAAGTTTACTTTCAACGCTTCTAAATCAAATTGTGCTGCTTTTGACCAAAACAACACATTGTAAATTTTATTTACAGAATTCTATTTGCGTTTTCTGTCTTCATCTAATTGTTTTTATTTTTTTAGTTTGATTTAATCTACTTTTTAATGCTTCCTTGCAGCCTGTTGAAAGTGCTTTTAATGTTTCATGTAAAACACTTTGAATTGTCTTGAACATGAAATGTGCTGTACAAATAAACTTGCCTTGCTGCATCACTAAACCACCCAAAACTCATGAAATCTGTATCACTTCGCTCTGAGAGGTCTTTCATAATTCTCGTTAAAAGCACTCTTGTGTTAATACAGCCATTAAGAAACTAAAACAGAGGGAATTAAACAGTAACTAAAGAACACACCTAAGACCGAAGAAAATAAACCATTATTATGGTCTCATTAAAGCCAACACGATATAAGGTAAATAGAAAATCATATCCATAAGAAATGTGGAGAAATTGTTATAAAATATAGACATTTTTAAGTGTATAAAAATAACAGTTTCACATCACCCCCAAAAAAGATGAATATGTACCTTTGTCTCATTGGATTTGACCAGAACTTTACTGATCTTGAAGTGGAGGACCTCGTTATCCCATCGGCAGGTCAGCACATAGTCGCCTACATTGGTCAGAGAGTCACGCACCAAGAAGTCGCCATTACGCAAAACCAGAGTCTCTGACACCTGAACAGAGAAAGATTACAGAAAGAAGTTTTAAATGGATGATTGAAAAGACAAAACATGTGTGCGCACATTTTGTTTCTGATACTTTTGGATTTTGAGTAACTTCATTTAAAGAAGTGTAATAATTTATAATAATGCCTTTCGACACAGTTATGTCTCACTGTAAACTAATTTTGTATCAACTGACAGAGAAAAAACGATGTCCTGTTCACAGTTTTTGCAACAGTTTAAAGCTCTGCATAATGCTGATCTCAAGCACCGCAGCTTTTTTGTGTTGTTTTGATTTCCGTGGGCTTACAAATATCTAATGTCCAAGTATTAAAAGTGAAAAAAAATATATGAAAAAGAGTAATGTTCCCTTCAAAAGTACCTGCAAGGAGCCCGCTGGTGAAAGCAGATGGAGCAAAGCTTTAAATTCTTTAAACAAGGCATAAAATATGCAGTGGCACAGCCTGAGGTAAACAGAGTCACACACCACCAGGGGGCAGCACATATGCAGACCACAAGCTCAAAGCATGTGCAGTACCTTTCTCTCTCTGTTTATTAAACAGAATTCTGTTTTTCTTTTTAATCTGATCCTTCACTGGTAAATTTATATAAAAATATTGAACACTACAAGTAAAGCAAAGGCACAAACACTAATGATTTGTAGCCAAACTCTCCATCTTTACTTAAAAAGAAAGACAAATAGGAGGGAAAAAACAATCAACAAGGAAGAATGTGATTAAAGGAACCTAATTTACAGCATCAGCCCACAGGGTGCATGTGAGATAAAGTCACTAAGTACTGTTTTGGTAACCAAAGGGTCTGGGGGGGGGTTCCCTGAAGTTTGCACTGGGGTAAATCAAAACCATGAATAAATGAATATTTTATGTAAATTAAAAAGGGGGAAGACTCACAGATGGCTGATTTGAATCTGTATTTCTGTGTGTGTGAAAGAGAGGCAGAGGTTGATCAAGAGACAGAGGCTGTGATAATAAACACCTCCACATGTGCATCCAGGTCATATCTGTGTGTGTGTTTGTGTGTCCATGTCTGCTGTGTGAGTCTCTTCATATCCGTCTTTGTCACCAGCTGTAAGCGTACATCAGGAACATGTGCAGCTGTCTGTTTGGCAGAGTTTCCCTCCTTCTGAACGATAAAGCAATTTTTACCGAGCTGTGACAGATGATGGCATTTATTAATTAGTGTCACTCTGTGTGTAAACAATCTCAACTGTGCTTTCAAAGCCAGGCATTTTGGCAAAGTAATCACTCAGCAAATACGACTAGTTGGTAAGCAACTCAGACACACAAAGGCGCCTCTATGTTTTACAGAATGAATCCTGAAAGGCTGGTATAATGACATCAGGAAATTTTTACTTGAGGTTTCGTGATACATGTTATATTGGGATTCTTGATAATCCTAATAAACATGTTAAAAATAAATAAAATAAAGAAGTAGGGTTGCATCGCTACTGATACCGCTCTAAATTTAACTCGTTAAAGTCGATCAATTCCAGGAGCAGATCCCAATTTATTAGGGCGCAATGTTTATTTTCACTCGAAATTTTAGTTATGCTGTCGTTTTTATTTATATTTTATTTATTTCATAATCGTTTGTTGTAAAAAAGCAGAGAAGAAAATAAAACCTGTCTTCCAATTCAGTGCATGTTTTTAGTGTGGTAGAAGTATTGGTGTCTGTACTTGCTATCAGCAAGTACTCAGATTCAATTATTGTTATCGTATCGGTTTGGAAAAAAGTGGTATTGTTGCATCTCTAAAAATAAGAGTATATCTCCATGTATGTTATCTTAAATAGTGAAACAAACTGCAAAGCTGCAGCTAATGATCTTTGTCCATCTGCAATGTTTTGTTTTTTTAACAAAGATAAGATTTTAAAAAAATAATACAACCACAGTGGAATTTGCAAGCTGTTAGGCCTGAATAACTCTTAAAACAGACATTTTCAGCTACACAAGACTGTTGTTATAAATCAGCTGCTCCATATCAGCTTGTGGCTCGTGGTGTTGCAGATGGCACCACAAATGGAAAAGTATATTCACAACAAGTGAACATATTTAAGGATACTGCTATTTTTTACTACTTTTTACCACTCTGTCACTATAGTCTCTATACTTTTTCTCCAAGATAAGTTGTAGTCCACTTCCTGTATTTGGTGCACAGGAAGTGAACTGAAACCTTTATTCTTTGAATCGCATCATATTAGTTGCACATTCACATCTTGCCAAAGGAACCAAACTTTCTGCTTTCTCAGCTTACAAGGAATGGTTGGATTAATGGCTTGAGTGAAGGCAACCAGAGGTACCAAACCTTCCAGAAAATACAAGGTAGACTGTATAAAAAAAATGTTGAAATTCACTACACAGTTAATGAAATTAGTGGATCCCAAATCTTTAGTCTCTGTCACATATAAAGCATTGAGTAGTTAAAGCAATACTTGTTTATCCTTCAATCTGTTAAGATAAGACAAGCGTCAGCATCAGACTGAGATTTGCTGGCTGGCAAGCACTCAGAGAAGAGACACTAGGGGAGACAGATGCCAAGTCAGCCTTTATTAGTGGGTGCCAAGGTGCAAAAATCTGCTTAAGTTAATGAGTGCAACTTTAGGGTCACATACTACACTTCAAAATGATTCTATTTCCCTATTTGAGTTCAGACAGTGAAAACAGATTTGTAAATATCTGTAAGTTTCAGTTTTTTTCCCCTCACAGATTGATCTGTTTCTCTGGTATAAGGTATTGCTTAAGCACACTGTTGCTTCTCTAGTAATAATATTGTTACTTGTTCCACCAGGGGCTGGCCCCTTTCCCTCATCTTGGTGTTTAC
>JAVQJG010151094.1:0-18230 GCA_036024015.1 Craterocephalus amniculus
TGGATAGATAGATAGATAGATAGATAGATAGATAGATAGATAGATAGATAGATAGATAGATAGATAGATAGATAGATAGATAGATAGATAGATAGATAGATAGATAGATAGCACAACCAATAAAGAGTTAAAAAATAATACAAAAGAGATAGTGATAAATCAATAAATACCAAGTGCTAAGGCTCCACAAGACCATAACCAGATGAAGATTTGATAATGACTTAATATTAGTATCCCATACACTTCCTAAATCCTAGTGAATATACTTTCACATTAAATTCAGAGGGTGAGTGAGTCCAAACCTTTCACGTGGACTGTATACAATCATAGATTTAATAAGAAAGTTTATCTAAACGAAAGTAATCATGATGAAATAAAAGCAGCGGTTCACGCGTGTCCTTGTGGATTGGTCAGGTGAAAGCTGCTATAAAAGGAAGGTTGTGATAACAGTCAGCTCACCTTGTTTCAGGCAGCAGCAGATCCAAGATGAAGGTCATTCCTGTTCTTGTACTTTGCATGACCCTGTTCTGCCAGGGATACAGCAGTAAGAAATTTTCTTTTCTCTATGGTCATCATAACAACTTTCCTGGTAAGATAAGATTTATATATTGTTACATTATTAAGGTTTCCATCCATTTACCTGTTTTTCAGACAGTCCAGACTCCTGTCAGGGTCGCTGCGGTTATGGGACGGACAGCAATTTCTCCTGTCAGTGTAACCCCCCATGTGAGAATTACGGAGACTGTTGTTCAGACTACGCTGAGCTCTGCAAAGGTAAGTGACAAAAACAAACGTAGATGTCTGTGACAGTAAGAATCATTGCCACCTGTGGCTGATTACTTCTTATGAACTCCACAGTTAGCCATTCAGTCTCCTTATATGTTTGTTCTTCTATAATCATATACTTGGTTATCTGACAACTGGTAACTTTCACACAATGGAAAAAATACGAGCTCCTTTATCCTTACTAATTGAAATCTGTAAGTTGATTTTAATAGATTTATTATTTTATAGAAATAACTGCTATAATTTCCTATAATCCTATCCTATAATCTCTGTTTGGATTTATTTCTGGTACACACACAGGAAACAACTGTTTACTTCTGTTTTGTATGACCATCTGGCTCTCCACAAGAGCTAAAAAATTTTCTTGCCCAGCAGCCATCTGTAATACTTTCATGATGTTTGAAAACAATGAAAGACATTGCTTAACCCATTTGCCCCAATTAATCTGGCTGAATTGTAATGTCAAAAGTCAGTACCTCAGAATAATCAGCTTGCCCATTAGATAGTGTCTTAACTAGATTTTAAACAGAAGTTATCTATTATGAACAGCTCTGTACTCAACCAGATCAACGTTTCTTGATGAACTGGCTGTGTACAAAAGCTTTTAAACGTGTCATTAAACTATTGCTTTAAAAGCCCACTCTTAATCCCAGTGTTCTAGCCAATTACAGGGTTATCCCTCTAAGACAGAACCCTCTCTAAAATCACTATAGAGTGGTTTTAATAAACTAATAAACTAATCACCCATTTGCAGAATAGCAGATTGACTGAAGGATTTAGATCACACCACAGTACTGACACTGCATTACTTGAAGTTTCTAATTACTTTATCACCTCTGAAAATGGTATTTTTGTTCCGTACTTGTTAATTTGATTGACCATAATCCTTATTAAAGGCTTGAACATATAATTGGGATCAGTCTACTGCTTGAGACTGTTTCAAGTAATATATGTTATATTCCATTTGTGCATCCGTCCTCCAAATACACTTGAGTTTGATATGGTATTCCTCAGAGTTCTGGTTTTGGTGGAGTTTTGTTCTCTTTATACATGTTTTCTTTGGGAAATTTCATTGTTATGCTGATGGAACCAAGTTGCATATCAAGGCTAAGCAAACCAATCAGGTGTTGGAGCGTCTGTCTTGTGTTGAAAACATGCCCTGCAATAATTTGAGTTGCTGTTGAGTTCAGATAACTGAGGTTGTTTAGAGAAATATGAATCTCAGAAATTCTCTTCCAAATTACATAAATACTTTAGCTGCTATTACCTCAGCTCTTATACTACTGTAAGAGACCTTGGTGAAATTTTTGAGCAAAACTTATCTTGTTATTCCCACATCAAACTGGTTTCTAAATAAGCATCTTTTGGTCTAGGAAATACTCCAAATTCAGAATTGTCCTTTCCAGAGTGAAATTTAATTGTTGCTGAATGCACAAATAAGTCTCAAAATGATTCCAGCCAAAATAAAATATGTTTCAGGAGAGCTGAGAGGTGCCACTAAAAAAAGCCTTAATGGTCTGGCACAGCCTACTTACGTAAAACCTTCTGTTGCATTTAGCCCTCACAGGGCTCTTTGCTCCCAGAATGCTGGTCTATTAGTGGTACCAAGCAAGGATCTGTAAGTTAAAAAAAAAAGAAGCCTGTACTTAAACTAACATTTGTTTTGCCCTGTGTTAATTTTGATATTTATTTGAATGGTTTCCATATTTGAATGACTTTTATTAACTAGTTTCAGGAGTTTTAACATTGTTATTTCTTTTTTTAGAGCTGTGAACAGTATTTCTGTTTACAGTACAATGTGGTTTATGCATTTATTCAAGCTTTTTGAAAAATGCTAATTTGACAGTGAGGATCCTGTCACTATTGCTCCCATCAATCATGTGCCCTGGCCGCTTGGCCACAGGGATATCTGTTTGGCTGGCTGATCAGCATGCATGACTACCTGGGCGGTTGTGGGTTTCAAACCCTGTCTTTGCCCCCTATGTTTTGCCACGTTCAGCAAGTTTTTTGAGTATGAAATATGCACTTGAGTAATAATCCATGCTCTTTAATACAACTATTCTATTACATTCATGTCATGAAGTATTTTAGTCCTCAGTTGTATTCTTTTGGCAAATTTTATTCACTAATGCATAATTCAAGAAAACACAGCTGTAACTCATTAAATTTAGAGGAGAGGAGGATGGAAAACAAATTAGGATTCATGGTCTCAGTAAAAGTTTATTGATTATGAGTTATTTTGTATGAAAGAAGACAAAATACTGTGATCAAACTAGTCATTCCAAATGTGTAGACCTGTCAGACTTCAGAAGCTAAACTGTTTCATTTCATACAAGTTTAATCTGTTTGAGGCTCCATATTGACTAAAAGGCAGACGCTAGAATCCAAAAAAACTGAAAGAAGAAAATAAAAGGCCAACACTTTTGAAAAGATTTTTTTATTTTTACACATGCATAAATTCTATCTACTCTTGTGCCATTTAAATATTTCATGCTTACACTACTGATGATAAAGAATATTAATACAAACATGAAGTTTCCTTTCCTTCCAGCTGGAGCCTTGTCCTGTAAAGGCAGATGCGGTGAATCGTACAACTCTCAGAACAAGTGCCACTGCAACTCCAAATGCAGCCAGTACAACAACTGCTGCAGTGACTACGCAGACCTCTGTGGCAGTAAGTCTGACTATATATCACTTGTTTGAAACTATATCATGCAAACATATAAAAATGTAAATCACAAAATTTTCTGCCAAGTGAAATCCCAAAGTGAATATTTTGAGAAGAAGCCTTATAATACACATCTAAGAAAAATAGTTTAACTCATGATAAAACATTTTAACGCTGTGGATTTGGATCTTGATATTTTCTATTACTTTAGTAGGTTTTAGGAGCAGCATTTAACGGTCAAACGTCTTTTCAACAAATGACCAGCAGGTGCTGCTGTTTTGCTTCATAGCAACGCAGCTGCTGCATTCAGGGTTTAGATGATTAAAATGAGAGCAAAAAATAAAACAAACACAGAGCATAAATATGACATAAATATGGCCACTGAAGAACTCATTTAGGAACATTTACCATGTATATAGATATTCTACTAATGTTAATAAATATGAGAGCTGGTTTTATTTTACTAAATAGATATTAAGGTAATATTAATAACACAACAGCAAAAAAACAAAAAAAAACAAAAACAAAACACTTTGTCAACATTTCACATCATATTTCCTAACCTTATTTCATCGTAGTTTTGTATATAACAATCCTATTTCCAAAGCACCAATGGGAAAACATTTTTCAGATGAATACAAGTGAAAGTTAACTCTTCTAGTTAAAGAAAAAGACAATACAGAATGTAAGTAAGAGCTTCCTTCTCTATTTCTGAGGTCTGAAAGGAAGTAAAAACTTATGGAGGATCAAAGCTTCCAAAATAACATAGATAAATGCCAAAAATGAATACATTGAGATTAACGTAAAAAAAATGAGTATGCTAAACAAAACTTCATGGAATATATTTTCAAAATGGTTGTTCTATTAATTAAGTTATAAAATGTGACATAAATTAATATTTCCAACTGTTATGATATAACTTGGTATTCATACCCTATTTATTATCTACATTTATTTTTCAGTTATATTTTCTTTATAAAAAAGTCCCTTTTCTAGTATTGCATCCATGTATGTATTTCTGTATAACTTACTTTAACATTTCCTTTCCACTCAAAATAATTTATCCCCATATTTTATTTTCATTTATAGATTGACTCTGACTGTCATATTTACTTCCCCATTGTTTCTAATCTTATATTTATTTACTCTACTAATATTTGCAAGTACATTAATTTCCATGTCTCCAATTACTGTATGCATTTCTGCCTTTTTATGTAAATGAGAGGGGTGGTCTTTTTTCAAGGCATGTAATGGGGGGTTAGCTTCAGGGCCACCGTTCAATCAACAATGGTGCAGGTCACAACACTTAAGTGCAGGGATGACTATAGCCGACTGGCTCAACCACTTGCCTTGGCAGGGAGATGGAGGTGTTTTATGTTAAAAGTAAATGACCGGCTTCCATCAGGAAAATGTGTCAGAGCGTCATGTGTTGCTCTCTGAGCTGAGCATCCCACAATCATTGATGGCTATGTTTTATGGCTGCGATGCTCAGAGAACATTACCTGAAGTTGACATAGAAAGTTTCTAAAAATTGTCACTAAACTGAGAGTTGAAAATGGCTCAGGCAGCCATTGCTGTCATTGAAGTGTGGAGAGTTATGTAAGGAATTATGTGTGTGTGTTTGTAATATCCTGTAGGTGTTGGAGGAAACAGTGGCAGTGGGATCACGGATGCAGAGATCCAGGGTCTCTCAGAAACGCTTTACGTTCTAGACTCTAACAAAGCTTCAGCCTCTGAGTTGATTATTGATCCTCAGGCTCTGGTGCCAGACTCACAGACCAGCTCCCAAACAGATCTCTCTTCAAAGCCGTGAGAAGACTGCCTGATCATCACACCTTCATTTTACCAACCTTCAGTTTGTGTTCACTTGAATGTATGTGCTTTTGTGCTTATAGCTTGTTCCGCTACCTGGATGAGGGAGCTCTGTTTTCCAGGCCTACATATGCAGCTTTCTTGGCTGTGCTGGACAACTACAACAGGATGACTGGACAGACAGAGAATTTTAGCCCTGAGCAGCTGGCTGAGCAGGACACTTTCCTCCGGGAAACCATGTCTAACACTGAGCTGGGCAGAGAGCTGTTCGCCTTCCTCTACACAAAGGGTAAAAAGTCCATGTGCAACAGTTTTACTGGACAAACTCATAAATACTGTCACCAATGTCTGCAATGGTTATTATTTTATATTTGAAGGGGTTTACGCATCAGAGGCAGATTTTATTCAGGACCTGAAGATGATGTGGTTCGGACTCTACTCCCGTTACGACAACAAGCTGGACTCCAGTGGCTTTGAACACATCTTTGCAGGTTTGGATGATGCAGACTTTTTTCAAATGTTTGTTATGTAATTAGTTAAATGTTAAAATTCATGACAGCACAATAAGAAAAACACTAGAAAATGAGCGCACAGCTTAAGTTTCCAGAGTTATGAGCACATCAAAGGACTTTTGCAACACTATCGTTGGAAAGATAAGACCAGAGTAGATATACTTGAACATAACAGATGGCACCATGTTCGATGACAACCAAGCAGCAATCAGTACAAACACGTCATACTAACTGTCAAGCATGGTGGCAGAGGACTGACTGTTTGGGCTTGTTTTGCAGCCCCAGGATCATGGCAGCATGATTTAAGTTGACTATGAACTCCCCAGTAAAATGAAACTATTCTGGAGTCCAATGTGAGGGGATCTGTCTCACATCTAGAGTTTGGCCATAACTCTAAACTCATCCCAAGCAGGGCAAAACAACCAAAGACAGACTGAAAAAAGCTGCCATGATCCAAAGTCAACCCCAAATGATGATGACAGAACTTAAAAAGAGGTGTCCATGAATCAATGCATGCATGTCCCAGCTGACTCAGGATATATGAAACTATTGACCAAATTTTCCTCCACAACAATGTGAGAGACTGATTTAAACATAGAAATTTATTTCTTTAAGATATTGCTCTAAAGGATGGCTCATTGAGCTACTGAAATACACAGTCCTTATGCATGTTTAATATGGTGTGCTATTGTTAATCTGTGCTAAAATTGACTAAATTTAAAGTTAATTCCTGACAGTGTTTATTTTTTATTACTGATAATTCCTTCTACTTGACTGAAATTTTATAATAGGAGAGATCAAAGGAGGAAAAGTGTCTGGTTTCCACAACTGGCTCCAGTTTTATCTTCTTGAGAAAAGAGGACAGCTGAACTACTATAGTCATAGCTTTAATGGGCCTGTAAGCATCCACACTCAAACCCGGCATATTAATATAATCTATACCTGCTGCTCTGCTTTTAATTTCTTTAATTTTCCCCTCCCCTCTGCCAGTGGACCACATATCCCGATGTCTTAGGGATGCAGTTCAAGTGGGATGGCTATTTCAAACAGGTTGGCTCTGCAGTCATTGGCTGCAGCCCTGAATTTGATTTTGCCATCTACAGCCTCTGCTACATTACTCGACCTGGAAAACAGTAAGTAAATAAACATGTCATTGAGATTGCTGTCCATATTAAATTTATCTTATAAACATTTGATTGAATGAGGATATCAAACTATGAATGATGTGTTTTTTGTATGTGAGTCTCCTCTTAATTCTGCTGTTTTGTTGTCAATCATCTCTAGGTGTCGTCTGAGTCTTGGAGGGAAGGAGCTCATCATCCAGACCTACACCTGGAATAACTCTTACTATGGTGATGGGAAACTGTTCATCGGCTCTGCCTTTCCTTCAACTCCCAGCTGAAAATGTGCAGAATGATGATCCATTTAGAGAGCAGCCGACTTGTGTTTTAAACCACTTTTGAGATAGAAATTTTGAAATATATTCCCCAGTAGAAATACATTTCATTACGTGAACAACAGGTTTAAGATAAGTAGAATAAATGCGATGACCTAAATGCTTCATTTCATTCCCTACAAACTGCATTAAAACAATCCAAAAAAATATTCTGAAGTTGGTCTCTTCCTGTTGTACAACACATGCAGCTCATCAAACCAGTGCCCTGTTAAATTTGTAAAACCCTCTGGAGCAGGTCTCATAGAGCATGAGAATGTGGCGCTGTCCCTGGGGCACGATCAAGCTGTGCCTAATGGGGCAAAAAATGGGCGTTTACACACCCTGAGTGGGCACAATGCTGACACCAACCCTTCAGTTGTAAGAGCATGTGTGCATTTGGTACAATTGCTTATTGTCTTATGTAAGAGCAAAACAAAACATTAAAAAAAAAGTAGATGCAGATTTTGTCGGTATGAACTACAGAAACAAAAAGAGATTAACAAATCTTATTCTGCTTGACCTGCTCTGAACAGTAGCACCAGCTAAACCTGTTCTTATCAGCTGTCTGTAAAACCATGTGCGTGTGTGATTGTAACCCCCCCAGTGTGGGGTTAAGTGTCTGTGTGTATGTGTACGCCCGTATCAATAGGCACATCCCAGTGTGTGTGTGTGTGTGTGTCTGTGTGTGCGTGTGTGTGTTTGTGTGTGTGTGTGTGTGTGTGTGTGTGTGTATCCAGCTGGGATGGGGGTTGATTTTACTCTTTCACTCATCTAGGGTGACTAACAGGATAAATTCTGGTCTGCCGATAGAACAGGGGGACACACTTGCAGCCCTGTTTAAAGAAAGTATTACAGGAGATGGATCTGCCACTGATCCTATTGTCCACCAGTCTGTGTGCATTCATGCAAAAAAAGGAGCACAAGACCAGTCATTTTGGAGGAAAAACTCCAGCCTTCAGCGATTCATCTGATTTGGGCCTCACAAGCAGTCAATGTGTTTCAGCAGCAGACAATGAAGTAAGCCCATGGGTGGAATTTCTCTCGCAATTTTGTCCCAACATATTATATTTTCTGAGCTGGTGACCCTAGAAATTAGAAGAGTAAATCTTCTCTCCTTTCACACTGCCCTCTTTTTAAAGCCCCAACGGAATCAAATTAAATCACAGAGTGGCAAATGAAGGGAAAAAAAGATTCAATTGTTTCTTTTGTCACTCACACAACTTCATAATCAAATTATAGCTGGCCACCCGCCAGCGTGTCCTCGCATCTCCTCAAATGGGCTGCTGCTTGCAGATCTCGTGAGCCACCTGACTTTTGTTTTGTAATTATATTATCCCGCTCTCCCTTTAGCGTGTTGTGGCTAATGGCTGAGCGGGCTATCCCAGCTGCACATGCAGAAACAAAGCTGCTTATGGGGCCAGACAATGGGCCCGTGGAAAAGGGACGCCTGAAGGCGGTCAGCCAATGAGCACGCACAACAGGGGGGCCAACACAGGGTTTAGGAAAGGGTTAAGGGGGTTTAGGGGTTCACGCAGAGGAGGGTGTCAATTTTACCCAGTAGTTGGGTCCATCAATGAGATGGTTGGTAGAGGGACACATGGTCAATATCACCCCTGTCTCCCCAGGGTCGGTACTGGGCTGGAGGGAGGTTCAAGTTTGGCTTAGATGCTGGCCATTTCTAAAGTTGACAGAGAACCATGAAATACAGAGCAACATTGATTCTACGGCGTTTTTTTGTTTGCTTTCTGAGCGATCTGATGAGTAGATTGTCATCGCTATTGCCACTGGTTTGGATTCTAAAGCAGATTCAGGCGTATGCAGAGCGAGAGATCCAATGACCTCTGACTGTCATGTGAGGCTCTTGTTTCGTGGAAGAACTTTTTAGCTCCTGCACATGTAGTCTGTCCCTGTCCACATACATGAGTGCACACACAAACACACACTAACACAGTGTCCATGCTGTGGTGTTGCCATCTCTCTGCGGACTTCCAGTATGACAGATGGGTAAAATCCAATTTACCCCCACTCCCATACACAACACACAGGGAATTTGGAGGAGGGTCATGCTCGTGTGTGTACTGAAGTGAAGTTTTATCTGTCCAATTTTTTTTTCACTTTATAAATAAATTCCCACCTTGTAAGCATGGCTAGAAAATACAAGGGCAGTCCTGAGTCCAGAGCAGTCAGGTGAGAATAGACGGGCCTCTGAGCCACAGACTGTTTAAGCGAAGACCATCTGCAACAGGAATTCATCAGGTGAGTCCAGCACAGAGGAAACAGGGGACATTGTGGCATACATACGCCGCTACATTTGAGCACCACTTGTAGAACATAAAAAATTTGACATCTTTCATGGTGATCATTTAAGATTAAATTAATTAAGAAAATAAAAAAAGATGACTTCTGTTATGTGAGTTATGTCATTTAGATGTTTGGCTGTAACTTGCATCCAAGTTAAGATGTGACTGGAAGGGATTTGTTTTCCGTCTTGCAAACTATGCTATCAGCGTGTGCAATGGGGACACAAGGCCTCAGTTATATTCCCCTGCCGGTTTCACTCTGGGGATGAAAAAGGCCTGGCTCTGCTATTCCCATCTCAGGCTGCAGGTGTGGAATAGGACAGGAAATGATGCAGGGGGAGGAGCAGCATGCAAGGTGATCAGCTTGGGAATGAAACGCAAGTGAAAACTAGGCTGTTTGGATTTGCAGATCACCCTGAATATCTAAAGCCTCGTTGTTAGAGCACACAGGCCCCTTTGCATCACTTACATGACTTTCTCTGAATATCTACAGTAAATGGTCATGACTAGGACCATTTAGAAAAATTTTGTCTCCAGGATAAAAAAAGAAAGAAGAGTGGCCTAAATAGCTTTTCTGTTTAATGTTTGGGGAGGAGATTTTGCAAAAAAAGGGAGAATTCTCGGATAAAAATTTGGAAAAAGTAAAAAAAGTATTTAAAAAAGTATAAATTAGGAAAGGGAGAGAATATCCAACAAATAAGAAATATAATCTTACAATGTGTTACACTTAAAGCAAAAAAAACAAAACTGGACCTTTGCAATTTGGTAAAGGTTACAAACCAGAATGCTGTCGAATAAAATGTTTCAGCGGCGAATAAAAAAATAACAGATTTTCTTTTTTTTTTTTTTTTTTTTGTTTTAAATGTGAAAAATGTTTGGCATGACAAAAAAAAAACAGCATTTCCCAAAAGAACCTTATCTTGCTTGTGGAAAAGGTTGGCAGTGTTATGGTTTGGGTCTACTTTGTTGCACATTGACCTATATAAACTTTGTTAAAATGAAGGTCCCCTTCGTTTCTATGATCTTCATCACAAGGCGGATGCTGACACCTGAAGCTTTTATTCTATTTATAATTCTGTTGAAATACCATGCAAGCTCTGAAACATGAGGATGCTATGATGGTTATGTATGCAAAGTTTGTATATGTATCTTTAAAAAGGTCAGCTGCTCTCAGAGGTTAAGGTGTAAGAACTGAATAGCCCATTTTAAAGAAGAAACTGACATATGTGGACAAGAGAAAAACTTTCTGTATCTCGCTAGATACATTCAGCAGCCTATGGGATATGTTGCTCTATAATACAGAAGCTGAGCAACTACACTGCAGAGAGGAGGGGGTGGAATGACTCCCCAAAGTCATATTACCCGTATACTTCATACAAACCTTACCCCTTCTGGTCAGAGCTGCCTCTTGGGAGAGATGAACTTGTTCAACAGCCTATCTCAGCATGGGGAAGGGATGGATGGCTGCAAAGATGCGATGGAGCAAACACCTGCTCTCACGCAACTTCAAGCTGTCACACACAGTTAGGCTCAGGAGGCTGAGCGCGTCTCCCCTCCGCTCAATGTAAACGTTCTGCGGATTTAGCGGCCGCCCTCGCAGAGCAACAAAAGCCCGGGCCTCTGCTGTTTGTCTGGACATCTTTGATACGCGCGCACGCGCGCGCACACAGGCAGACGAGGAGTGGAACTCCAGGGGGCCTGAGCCACGGGCCGGCCACGCGCGAGCTCAAGCGTCAGCAGGAATTGGATGGGAGTGGGAGGAGGAGCTTTGACGTGGAGGTTAAAACCGGGAGCCCCCGCGGTGTGACCCGCACTGAGACACCCAGGGACAGCCCTGCTCCGGGAGACACAAGCGAACTGCGGCGCTGCTGGTTGAGTCCAAACGGTACTCCGTGGAAAAAAAACACACACACGCGCACATCTGAGGAACTTCCTGAGGCGGTCGCAGGACACACCATCAAGGGTGAGTTTCCAAGATAAAAACTGAAGGGCTCAGTTTGCTGATAAGTGCACTTATCAGAATTATTTCAATTGGGAAAAGTTATTTTTTAGTTTTGAAAATCATAGACAACACGATAATACTTATATGTTGTTTTTTTAAATACTAAATCAGCACATGAGGTCAGAAAGCAGTTTATTTATGCTTTGTTCAATATTCTGAGGGAAATATAGGCCTATAAACTACAGTTCAGACAGACGTTTCACAAAGAAGCTTATCAAACGCAGTTTTTTTATCAAACGCCGACAAAATAATAACTGTGTCTTTGAAAACGTCCTTTTAAATTCTGCGGAGTTCTCTGTGAGGCCAGTGATATGGGGGATGTCGATTTTTCATTTAATCCCATGGTCGTCGCTTCATCCACTGAGTAAATCCTGCACTGCCCCAGATTGAGGTCCTGTCAGTGACTTGATCTTGCTGGAGCTTTACTAGTTCACAAGATGACCGGGATTAGGCTTCTGACCCCGAGCGAGGGGGAGAAGGGGGCAGCAGGTACAATAGACTATATGAAGAGAGAAAAAAAGAAAACTAAGTCTGACATACCATCTCTTTTCCGCGTTGATACAAATTCAGCCAGAAAACCCCTCACGCGGGAACTGTCCGGTGCTGAAACTCGTCGACCGTTTGAGGGCAGCAGTTATAACCAGGGTTTCTAAATGCAGGCTATTAAGTTATAATTGTTGTTTATCACTAGTTGATGAATATTTGCACTGAATGCTTGCTAGTTAAAACTTGTTAAGAGATTTACCAAGGCATTTGGGAATCTCCGGCCTGATCTTGAATTCATTCCTTTAACTCACCAAGCCCCGGAAAAGATGTAAAAAATACTCGTAATTTGCACTTTTTAATTTTTATAAGGCAGTAAACAGACAATTATACTGTCTGCAAATGGATTATCCAACATGATCAAGTGCAGTCCTCCTCATATGTGGGGATATAATTACTCTTCATTTTAAATCTCTTTAATGTGTGTGCATGTGTTAGTTTTTACAATGAGTTATTATTGGTAAAATAACTTTAATATCAATTACGAAAGAATGAAAACCTCTTTACCTTGACACAGAACATCATTTTCAGAGTCAGAATAAAACTTTTTTTTCAACGAGTTTATGCTGAAATGGGTTGAAAATTAGCAAAATAATCGCCATAAAACAATGTTAATTATTCTTAAGTGATGTGATGAGTGATGGTAAAAGAATCCAAAACATTTAAAGGAACTAGAGCTTGATTGAGAGAGGCTCCACAAAATAAAAAGGATAGATAAAAGATATGAAGAGGTGAGAAATTATTTTTCAAAAAGTACTAGTCTAAAAGTTCATCATCAGGAACAAATCTTCGTAGACTATTATATAATTCTGTTTGCTTATTAAAATGTGAACATCTGATTTGTGTTTAATGAGTATATTTGCTCTGAGTTGGTGATGCTGTGCTTGTAAATTTAATTTGGACAATACACCGTATGTTGCAATCAGTACATCTAGTATGAAACATCTCCCATGGAACACAGAAATCAAAATTTTAACAACTTTATTGCTTTGTACTTGCCGTGTCAATCTAAGTCTGTCATGACTTGAAGATGTAATCTCAGAAATCATAATTCAACAAGCAGTGAAGACAGTTTCAATAAAAAACAAAGACTTGCTAACACCATATTCGGAAGCTGTGAATGTACTCAATGAAAAATACTTTATGAACTCTACTTGAAACAGAAGTGTGATTAAAGTATTTTTATTGTTTCCAGAGTACTATCATGATTAAGCCATATGCGAGACAAGTGGATGGAGAAGAGGGTGTCAGTCCTCTGCAGTGGATGGATGGAGACATGAGCTCACCTGATGGAAACCCTTCAGTCTCATCGCACCGCTACAGAGCTGGCGGACTGAGCCAGCAAGCCAGAGAAATAGGAAGCGAGGATGCAGAAGAAGATGAGGAAGACGTAGAGGAAGAGCAGGAGGATGAAAATGAGTCCAAGCGACGAGGGCCTAAGAAAAAGCGAATGACCAAGGCCCGGCAGGAGCGCTTCCGTGCCAGACGGATAAAAGCCAACGCCAGGGAGCGCTCGCGTATGCACAGCCTGAACGATGCACTGGAGAACCTGCGCAGCATCATGCCCTGCCACTCCAAAACACAGAAACTATCCAAGATTGAGACTCTACGGCTGGCCCGCAACTACATCTGTGCTCTGTCTGAGGCTCTAGAGGGGGGGCTTTCCACAGAGAGCAGGGCTTTCATGGAGACGCTGTGTAAGGGCCTCTCGCAGCCTACGACTAACCTGGTTGCTGGCTGCTTGCAGCTGGGACCAGCTGCTGGGCCCGGGATGAGAACCGAAGACAGACACGTAGTCCGTCCACCGGTCAACCCTCTAGGTGGCATGGTGAGCTACACCTCTCCAGGCCTGCCAAGTCCCCCGTATGGGACTTTTGACTCAGCTCACATGCTTCACTTGAGGACCATGAAAGGAAGACAGTATGAGAATCATTCCCCGCATGAGTACAGTGCTGGCGGCGTGGGAACCCCTCCATATGACGGCCCCCCTACACCCCCTCTGAGCATCAGCAGTAACCTGGTTCCCAAACAGGACGCTTCACCCCACTACCCCCCTACACATCACTACTCTCCCTCTCCTGTGGACCAGGTTCTCTACCAGACTCAGAACAGCTATGATGTACGCTTAGAGGGGCCGTATGACTCCTACCATCCACCGCACATGCCCCAGCGACAGATAACCTCCGTTTACAGAGACTAAGAAGGATCTGGAGCCACAGACATCAGTGAAATCAAGTAGATGAGTTGTATCTGATCCTTCATGAACTGTCATTGATTTCTGGAGGACTTCAAGACTGATGGATCACTATAAACAGACAATAGTTGTTTTGTTCTTTTTTATGTGTGGTGCATTTGCACAGTAGACTAGCACTGCTCAACATTGTTAGACCATTTATTAGGTTACTTTTGACTTGAACCAACACATTGTTTCCAGAAATGATTACCAAATGATTCAAGGGCCTTACAGGTCCCATTATGAAATGTTGCTTTAGCCATGTTGGCCTGTTGTCCTGGTTTTATAAGATAAGCACTTCTAATTTAGCTTTGGTAACGTCAGATATTCTACATAAAATATCTCTTATTTATTCTTTAATTTAATACCGAGTATATGAAGTTTTTTCTAACATGTCTGTTTGTTTTATCTTTTGTATATATTTCATGTTAAGGCTTTTCTTTGTTTTCCTAGTTAATCCCCTCATCCTTCTTTTGTGTCCAGTGCCCTCTTTGCCTTCTATTTGATGTTTTTGCACTCAAAACGCATTCACAGATACATTTGTGACCATGATGTAGTTGATCTTCTGTGGGCACTGACAGTAGAAAGGGAGACATTTTCATTCATGAAATAAGTGGAAAATTAACTAGAGAATTATGATGATGGTAAAGAAGCAAAAATCTAATACTCAGGTTAACATAGTGGACATTTTAGCATTGGATATGATGTTTAGTCTCTTTTTTTTGTATATTTTGGGGTAAAATATGTTGTTTGAATAAAAACAAAATCAAGTCTGTGAATTTTGTGCTTACTTTCATTACAGTGACAGACTGACAGATACGCAGATGAGCACCACCAGCAGTGTATCCTGTTTGCCTGCTACTTTGTTTCTCATTTTTCTCCCCAGCTTTCTGTGGTTTAGCTGCACTAATCCCAGGGCTGTCTTTTAATGAAGGGCTAATGCGTGAGGGTGGATTGTAAGATAAAGATTTATGATTAACGTGGCTGCCGGCCTGTGCAGACTTTCCTCTTCACTGACACTGGGTTAGCATAATCCTTTTCCGACATCTACTCAGACCACAACTAAATATTCACATAAATACCACTGACCCTAGACACACAGACAGAGCAAAGGAGATTTAAAGGAGCTATACATTTGTAATACCTGCGTAAAGATCTTTAAGGTCTGGAAAAGTCTTTTTCTAGACGGAGTGAAACGATAATGAACACACAACATAAAATAATTGACTATGAATATGTGAATGAGGCTAGAAAATGATGAATAGATCAATGATAACAAAAATAGTACTGATCTGATCTGAGAGCAGCCACTTCTGTTGGTCCATTGTCCTCGCTGGTCAGTGTAAAGGCCACCCACTGAGGGGTCATTTGAAGGGGTCATAAGGCCGCACTGGGTCAAGGCTCACTGGTGGGAATGGTCACCAGTCATATCATTGCATTTTTTGGACACCTTTTTGTCTATTTTCAATACAGAATTCAGCAAATTTCTCTACTTAGAGCAGAGAATTGTAAGTATGATATAGAGGTTACATTATGATGACATTTTCATAATCCTGCCAAACATGCTGATGAACATCCCATGCTTGATCTGCACAGGGAGAAATATATCTTTTTGTTTTCACAAGGATTAGTATAAGCCTCTGTGTGTGTGTGAGTATGTGTATTTGCAGTGCATTTGCACTTCTAACCAGGAAAAGCGTGGGATGACTTTGAAGGGTTGAATCACAAAAGAAGTACGTATCTCTGCTCACTGGACACACAGCCTGACAGATATTTGGCTCAGAACTTGGATGAAGCTCCTTATATGATAAATGACAAACATTTGATAGACCAGAGGCTTTGAGACAGAAAAGATTTTACTTTTGAAAAGGAAGCAAGACAAAGAGAGAGCTGAATACATTCTAAGCCTTTTTGACCCTTGACCCCCTCTGACTTATTCTCTGTGAGACACTTTTGACCAACACAGATATTTTGGTAGTGCCTTGTCTTGTGGGTTTTTGAAAAATGGAAATATTTCTTAATATTTGGACAAGTTTTCCAAGGAGAATAGTTTTATTTTCAGCCAAAACAGGGAATAGTACCACTCTAAATAAATAAGGCCAAGTCTTGATACAGGAGGTTATTTCAAAGAATAAGAACATTAGATTTGGCTATGCTTTTACCACTGCATTTCAGTTTAATTTTGCTCATCTAATCAACCACTTACTGTACAGCCTTTCACCCACTCATACAGGGTATCTTTGTTTATTCTATATATCAAGAAATGTTTTTCCCCCATCACATATGGAGTCACACACTGATTTACTCATTGATGGCAAAGTGAGATTTAGGATTTTGCCTGATGTTTCAAAAATTAAAACTGTGTTGGTTGATGATGGATTTAAACTTCAGAGTAATAGCCACTCATATGGTAAGAAAAAAAGAAGGGATTTCATCAATTGAAATGATCGAGATCTATAAGTTCCCTTAGAGGAAAATAGTTAATTTCTTGGTAGAAACATTCTTTGATTTGTTCTTTAAAAGTCAATATGAGTTAAGGTAAGGTAAGGTACAGCTTGTGTTTTATCTCTTAAGTTTCCAAAACAGACTGTATTTCAATTTTTTTAACTGGTCTTGGGTAATCCATTTTCAGTCTAATCCTTGTACCTCAACACTGACCTATAAAATATTTAAGCATTAAACAATCAATATTTATTTCAGGAAACAAACCAGTGTTGTTTCTACATGTGAAAGACAACTTAGCTAAGAAAGAAATTTAAATTGTATTTTCAGAAACTTGATGAACCACCTGTTTCAATGACACATAATTTGTTCCCTTTTCTTTTTTTTGTATCTAAAGATAATCCTTGAGATAACAATTTAACAGGCATGAAAATGTAGTTTTCTATTAACACGTTGATTCCTTAACAGCTGTTGGCCCCAAACTGGGGCCTTTCTTGATATAATCAATTTTGAAAGAGGTGCACAAATCTACAAATCTACCCCTGCAGAATATCATCCAGGGGTGATGTCCTGAAGCATTAGGAAAGGCACAGAGTGCCCCAAAATTACCCAAGAAGTAGAGAGAAAATCAATAGCTGTGCATTACATGGAAGGAGGACTCCTCCTGAGAGCCAGGACATCAACATTACTGAAGAAGTGTGGGATCATCTTGACAAAGAATGGCACAAAAGGCAGGTTGCATCCAAAGAATAGCAGTAACTCCTTAATGTTTCATGCATCTTGTTTCATAGACATTTTCAAGACCTGTTGCATCATTTTATGGTAAAAACTTTGCTCAAAACAATGTTTCATACAATCAAACACCTTCCTTCTGTCCCCTGGTGGCCACCTTTTATATTATTCTTTATCATCCTCATCATCATCATTATACTTTTTTATTGTTAATGAGAAGAATAAGAATGATATTATATTTATCAAAGAGCTAAATGAAACATAAAGTAATCTGATTAAAGAAAATAGAATTTTTTGCCCATCCTTTTCCAGGTGAGATTTTAGGGAGAATATTCTTTAAGTTGACTGAGACAAGACAAGACTGAGAAAAGAGACAAGAAAGCTTACCAATAAAGGTTCATTTTATGTTGTAAAATAAAGGTCGTCATGCCCTTTAATCTCAGAATTGTAAAACCTCTGTTTGCACATGTTTAGGTAAATCATTATGCCCGTGTCTTGTGATGAGTTCTGTGTGCAGCGTACATGTCTGTGAAAGATGGCGCCGTCTCGCGTGCATGACGGCTGTGTTATTTGGGATAAAACAGTTTAAGCAGCTGATCAGAGCTCAGTGTCTGAATGGTTGCATTAATTCACTAATCCTGTGGAGAGAGGGGCAGTCAGTGTATCAGCTCCTCATCTCTTTCACAGCAGGATGAAACAACAAGCAACAGCAGAATATTTGATCCAACAACAAATAAGTTATCTAAAGGAATAAAAAGGGTTGTT